>CACRXP010001537.1:20779-33283 GCA_902702965.1 Spirometra erinaceieuropaei | reverse complement strand
GATTTCCGAGATCGTCTCGAAGGATGGGATACTGCGTCTTTCTCTGAGTTCGTATTTTTCTAGAAAAAGGTTTCGAGACATTTAACGAATGGTTTTCGGCAACCTGGACCTCTTCGGCTAGCTGTTTTTCTTCAGACAATCTCTTAGCTCGATCAAAAATGTCACAAATCAAGGGCAGAACAGAAACATCGTTCTGCAGATGGAAACGACGATAAAGCCTGCGCAATCTGCGACGAAAGGGTAAAGGTAGGCAAACCTCATCCCCAACATTAATAATTTTCTTACGGGAGACAAAACGAGAAATAAGCAGATCCAAAATTTCGTACAGTTTTGCAGTGCAAACATTTACATCCGGACTAAGGAAGAACTCAGTCCAGTCGTAGGAATTAAGGTGTGTTAATAATTCGGTTGAGCAAGTTGATCGGAAATCGCGGAAAAAGTTATATTTTGGGGACAACGTTTTGTCAGTCTCGAATTCCAATGTTGAAACAACTATGTCATGGTCTGAGCCCCCGAGTGGGCCTAGGAATGACACTGACGATGGCAAGCAGTCTCTACAGAAAATTAGGTCAAGTATACTTGAGCCTCGGGTGGGAAAATCGACAACCTGATTCCACATCCCAACATCCACAGCCTCAAGAAAGTCATCGAACTTTCTGGGGCCTGAAGGCGGAGACCAGCGGACGTCAGGGAGATTAAAGTCACCCGCAACCAATTGATACTTAAAGCTTAAGTCGGCCGCAGCATGAAATGCCTGTGAGAGTAAACTATCAAAATTGTCATTGGCGTGGGGAGGGCGATTGACGCAGCCAATGAGTAAGGAGAACTTATTTTTTAGTGCAACCTGGAGCCAGCAGCTGCCTTCTACTGCTGAAAAGTGCGGGAGGTCCAACGGCAAAAATGTAAGTGTTTGCTTAACGTAGACGCAGCTGCCCCCACCACGGCTATCTTGGCGATCATTTCGAATGCAATTGTAGCCTGGAAGCGAGAGTTCGGAGTCAGCTACTGAGGCTGATGCCCACGTCTCAGTTACTAAAACTATATCAGGACAATGGACGAACACCAGTGTCTGAAGCAAAGGCAACTTATTAAGCAAGGATCTGGCATTTAAACCAAAAAGTTTGAAGGGAAAGGCTGTTTTTTTCTGAGGGAAGTGGGCTACATCGTCCAGTTCTGGGCTGCCCACGGAGCAAACGGTCCGGATGCAACCATCCGGTTCTGCAAAAAATTTTGTGGCATCAAAAAATTCTGACGTGGATAAAAAGGGGTAGGACTTGGGGGAGGAAATGACGGGCAGGTAAACTGGTAACTCTTGTTAGCTAACTTATTTTCAGCTGGAAATCCGCGGGGCAGATACTGCAACACATTCCCACCGGAACGCAACTGAAGATCGGATGAGTTAACTGGTCCAGTATGGACATTAGCATGACGAATACATTGACAAAACGGCCGTGATGGAAACAGGTTAGGGGGTGGGGGCCGCATTGTTTCCATTGGAACAAGAGGTCTATTAAACGGTGGGAAAATCGGCATATTCGGCCTAACTGCCTTGATATGAGGGCTGGGGGGCAGTTGGGAACACGGCACGTTTTGAGTCGGGGTATTTGAGGCACTGTTCGCCGATTGTGGAGGAAAACATTTTATAATGGTGCTGGATTTATCGGGTACCCGAGTGGCTGAGGCAGCAATTGGATTTGCCTTTGACTTAGACACATGCTTAGGCTTACTAGGGGTTGCTGAGGGAGTCGATAGAGGCGTGTTTATACCAGGCGTGGTGGTGTGTTTAAAGAGGTTAGCATTAAAAGTAGTCGAAATCCCTACGGAGGTGACTATGCAGTGACTTGCAGATGCCGCAGATGGTGTTGTAGAGGACATATTCAGACTGACAGTAGGTGTTGATGTTGGTTTTTGCCGATTTTAGTTTACTCAGTCTTCGCTGCATCGGTGTGAGGTCTGGCGAAACGGAGCAGCGCCATTTACGGCAGAAGTCTCTAGTTATCTCCCTACTCGACAAGATAAAATCGACTTCTATCATGGAGAAAAGGGTAACTAGTATCGGCGCATTACGGCTAAGCGAGCGAAGTCGCTTAGCTTGTGCGACACTGAAACTCAAACCACAAGTTTGTAGGAACAAATGCGCTCCCTCCATAGCAGATAAGTGGCTCGGAATGTTTCGTAGTACGAAATTATGCTTGCGTTTAATTCGTTCCTCAGTTTCCGAACTTATTACCCCAATAAGTTTAAAAGTTTGTTCAAGCACTTTTTCAGAAGTGCTGTTTATGTCGCCATACATCAGCTGATCGATTATTTCGCCGGCTGATGGCCTGCTACGACTAGCAGAGGCGTATTTTTGGACGACTGAAGGGTCGAGAGATTCTACATGTACTAAAGGGATTTGTGAGTTAATCAGATCTGCAGACGGCGAAGAACATATGCTGGCACCTGCTATGTCTTCAGTCACGATTTTAGCACACAGAGACGGTGGGGAGGCCGCAAGCTTTCGCCTTTTAGCACGTGCTCTGCGGGGCATTACAGACAAAAAAAGTTTTTCGTTACAGAAGGTGGATCAAAACGTTTCCAACTTACAGGAAAGCGCACTGAATAGCAAGTATTACTGTTATTTAACTACAAAAACTAGAGAGCGGTAGTAGGGAAAGGATTCACTATAATGGATTTTTTACAAAATACGACTATTTTGCCAGACTGTCAAACAAAACTGGGAAAAAATTTTACCTTATATTGAAAGGCGACTTTTAAAAGGGACTCAAGTAAAAAACAGGCATTAATTACTTAAGAATATCCAGATAAATGCAGAGCTTCAATTATCTTTGAAATTGAGCTGCGCGCCTTGACCTTGCCATGTTGCGCGCCATTGTACACGTTCGAGGCATGCTTGGCCCTTTACTAGCCATGGCCGCCATGCTTGTATGCCAATTCGAAGTTGGGCCGAACGAAGGTGCCGTAAACTCTCCCAAAAGGTCTTGGTCAAAGTTTACGAAAGCTTTTTTAATTACATGCAGCACTCGCATGGCGTTTTTGCAGCCTTGTGGCACTGCAGTGTTGGTTTCTGGTTATTCTGTATCCAAACCCCGAGATCCTTCTGTGAAGATTCTGCGGGGAGGATTATATCTTCCAGGTGATATGTCCTCAGACCGTCATTTGAATGGGAGTTAGTTGGACGCAGATGAAGGACGGCACACTTCTCCACATTGAAACGTAGAAGCCATTTCTCCGACCACGCTTGCAGTCGATGCGGATTGTTTTGGAGGGATCTCTGATCATTTGGACCCTTAATGATTTGACAGAGCTTAACGTCGTCGGAAAACATTATTCTGCCGCAGTCAAGTTCCTGAAGGCTGTCATTAACATAAAGGATGAAGAGCAATGGTCCCAGACCTGAGCCTTGGGGCACACCACTGGTCACGTTCACCCATCCTGACATATAATCTCCGATATAGACACGTTGTTTCCGACCAACCAGAAACGCCCTTATCCAGTTCAGAAGATCTCCCTGGATGCCAATTGCGTTCAATTTATGAAAAAGGCGTTGGTGCGGAAGAGTATCGAAAGCTCTGCGGAAATCGATATACACGATGTACATCGAGCTCAAAACGCTCTTCTAGAGCCTTGGTTCAGATCTCCAGACAAGCTAGCGGTCACTCCATAAATGTGCCCAGGGTTATAAAAGATCTGGGCATATCATACTCCAAGAGTCTCAATCTCTCGGAGCACTGTGCCTTGGTAGTCTCCAAAGCACGCAGAACGACCGGGTTTATCCTCCGAAATTTTAAAACTAGGGACATAAGAATGCGCCTTTTCAACATGTACGTTTGACCTGGCCTGGAATACTGTTCGTTTTCATCTAGCCTCATGCGTGCTACTGAGCAGAAGAAAATAGAAACCGTTCAACACTTTTTTACCAAGAGAATTTTAACCCCAGAACACCGACATTTGTCTTACCAAGAACGTTGCCGGCTTACAGGCCTCGATCCTTTATGGTTCCGTAGATTACAAAAGGGACTATTTTTGCTATTTCAACTCTTATATAATCAGACATTTAACCCACTCACCTCTTTAAGACATCATATCCACCCACGACGTAACAGTCACCGTGAGGTCTTTTTAGGTCTGCCTCTGGCACGTACTGTTAAATATCGTCGGTGCTTTTCTGTAAATGCAATTTCTATTTGGAATAAACTACCCATGAGTGTGAAAACTCTGCAAAATTATCCTTTATTTAAGAGAACTATTACTCGATTTTTGCATTCAGAAAAGCTCCCACAAATTTTGGGTGCTGAAAACTCTGATCGACTGTGCCGTAGCGATGGCGTTTGTGGTCTCTGAACACTATGGCCGGTCTCACCAGCTGTTCCTCAACGCCTCTACTTTGGCTATCCCCAAATTCATGAAAGGAATTTGACGTCCGAAAATCTCCGATACCGTGCAACCTCCCCCCTTCTTGACGGTCGATAGTCTACCACCGCCGGCAGTTTTTTCTCCTGAGCCCTCCAAACCACAAAAACCACCATCAACTATATTTTTATCCCTTTAGCTCGGAAGTTTTTTTCACTGCCGGTCGGATTTATGTTTAAAAGCTTCCCTTGACAATGCCTGTAAACTGACATTAAGTAAAAATTTAACTAATTAATTAATTAATTTTTTGTAGCGCTCCTTGTGCACTGTCAGTCCCCTTTGAACTTAGAAAAAAAAAACCCAAAACAAACTCATCAATTTCAATTGCACTTTGACTTCATTTGTTTCGGGTGTCTGTTTAGTCAAAGGCGCGCGAATTGCGAGTTTGTTTTAAGCTAAAAACCTCATTTCTAACGGAAAATAATAACAACAGTTTTAAAAATAACGATATGTACAATATAAAAATTTAAGTTTGCAGTTTGGTTATTTTTGGTTGCATGAATAATATGTCCTTCATGGCAGTTGATGAACTTTGAAATCGGACTGACCATGAAATTATTTGAGAGGCAGGAACGTCCTCTCCGGAAGCCATGTTGAAATTCATGCAAGATATTATTTTCTTCACAAAATTGCTGCATAGCACTCTTTACTAGAGCTTCCATCGTTTTGCATGAGAGGCAAGTTAAGCAATAGGCCTGGAGCTGTTTGCTGCCATCTGGCCACCTCCCTTATGTTAAGGAACGAGATTAGCTGTCTTCCACTGTGATGGCAGCCCTCCTGTTCTCATTAACAGCTCAAAGAGAGTCGAAAAAGGCTTTGACAGCTCCGTCGACAGTTTCTTAAATATCGTCTTAGGAATTCCGTCGGGTCCAGGAGACTTATCGGGTTATATTAGACTGAGGACGCGTCTTACTTCTTCGACGGAAAAGGCAACGGTTGCAGTGACGGCAGTATCTTGGCGCGTTTTAGAATTCCGGCTGTCTCGGTCCATTTAAAACTGCTGATTGTCCTCTTAGGACTCCTCCGTAAAAACCGATCGAAAAAACTGAGACAGTAATCGCACTTTCTGTGGCACTTCAACTAGTAAGTTTCCGAGGCTATCCTTTGGACACGCAATTTCGTCCCTATGCTTTCTTCTACTGCGGATGTGCCCGTAAAACTTCTTGGGACATGTAAAGGATTCTGATATAAATCGACGCTTGAAAGAAGTTATAGCGGCATTTATTGCACTAATCCTTAAATTCGGCGAATGACACTGGATATCGAATTTGCAAATACTTTTTCCACAGTCTCTGTTTCTTCTTCATGGTATTTGATGTTCTAAACATATTGTTGTAAAGTGTCAGCATTTTGATTTCTATTTAGAAAGGAGACATTATTCTTGACCTTATAATGCTCCGAAAGAGACTTGCTAAGAGACGAAACTCGTAGCCTCGCCTCTCTCTTTGAGTGCCAGAATCGGGGAGGGAAAAGAGCGGGCTCCCACCCCTATGCAACTATGTAACATATCTGAGCCTCTTTCCTTCGAGTTTTGGGCAATTGTGTGGGTATCTCCTAAAATTATTCTGCTTTATGCAGGGATTGAATTGCGGGCCGAACTTTGAAGCCTTTTTAAACTTTGTTTTCACGACCAATATGTGACTTCATCTATAAAAACCGCGCGTTCCAATCTCAAGACTGGACGTGCGGAAGCCCCCTTTCTCTGTGACAGCGCGTAGACCATGGAATGCCCTTCCCGAAATTGCTGCGATATCAACACCGATTGGAAGATTTAAGAGGGACTTTAACAGAATTGTTTCCAGAAATTATCAATAACGATTAACACGAATGGAATAGAATATGCGCATCCCAGTTTCTTGTTTAAATTAAGACGAAGGTACGATCACTGTGACGGTAGAATTATCGGTCTTAGATTTAGAACTCGAACTGGAGTTCATCATCAGAGACACAACGATATAAATGTTCACACGTTGCTGCACTCTTGCAGTCTCTGTTGATGAACTCCAGTTCGAGTTCTAAATCTAAGACCAATAAAACTACCGTCCCATTGATCGTTCCCTAGTCTTCCTTTAAATAACGAGTACAGGATACGAAAAACCCTCGATGCGCATGCACAATTTGACAAATTATTATAGGTCCACTTGCACAATTTCAGTCCACGTGGTTACCCTACACACCGTATCCAATTCTACATTGTAACTAGGGTGCTCAAAGGTTCACGTCGGTTTGCCTCGATAAACGGAAGAACATGAACAAGGTGTTCCACTCTCGCTGATGGGATGACGTGACTTCACCTTTATTGTCGATCTCACCCAAGGTCTGCTACAGCCAGGCATCCCGTTCGCTCTCGTACTGACGCTTCACATTCATTTGCTTATCCGAATTTTTAATCTCACCCTATTCTAAACATGAACCTGCCCTGCTCCTTCAAATCCTGTTGAGAATCGGTTTTTATCTTAAGTATCTCACCTGAATTTCCCGGTTCCCGAATTCTCCTCGTATATTCAATTCAGAATTTTTCTGACTGCTGGGTTATATAGAAACCTCACGTTTTGAGTATATCGATACTTTTTTTCATAAGTACTGGGCTCAAAAATTATCCGGCGGACGCGAATAACCTTTCCTGCTCTAGTTAATGCCCCTCCAAAATGACAATGTACAGTTGATTGCTCACACAGAGCTGAAGTAATTGCTTGTAGTTTGACATTTGAATGAGTGTTAACTTCGCATAAAGAACGACGGATGGGCGTTTGAAGTCATGAGAATTACTATTATTATGGTGTTAATCCGTTAGCTGTCCAACCCACAACCCACAATCCCCAACCCCAGG
The DNA here is from genome assembly GCA_902702965.1 of Spirometra erinaceieuropaei. Taxonomy (NCBI): domain Eukaryota; kingdom Metazoa; phylum Platyhelminthes; class Cestoda; order Diphyllobothriidea; family Diphyllobothriidae; genus Spirometra; species Spirometra erinaceieuropaei. The sequence continues at coordinate 26,040 of CACRXP010001537.1, read as the reverse complement.
TGTAAGAGGATAAGAACAGTTTGTTCAGGGGTCTTTAATGTCTTAAAAATTTTTTATACTCTCGTCGCTGATATACCAGCCGAGCGGCATGTTATTATCTTCCGTTTCTAGAATTCTGCCGTTTACTAGTGCTTAAATGAGTTTTATGCCTACGAAGATCCTTGTAAAAGGTTAGCTCATAACGTCTAAGTCCGTTGATCAGTACCCAAGTGCACAGGTTTAATGGCTTTATGCGTCTGATGGACCTGGGTGGCTCTGCACATCCGAAACATTAAAAGTACTTCATCAGCACTCTTTTACTGGACTGAAATTCAGGCACGCGAACAGAGTGGGTTGTTTTTTGTGAGTGCAACATGTGACCGTTTGTACGTGGTTGTCCCGTATAGTTTTTTAAGGAATAGGCGTTTCTAACGAAAATATTTTTTTGGAGTAAACTGAGCAAGTGCACACTTGATAGGTTTAAGAGTTGTACTGCTTACTGACGTTTTTGACAACTTTTACGTCCTCCATATGGAGAATATCCGGTGTATGTAGACGAGATACGCTCGGGCGCACTTATTCGTCAGCCGATAAGATCCCCAAGGACCAACCCGATCGCACCGGCTCGCGACTGTGCGTGTGCGGAATCCCAGCGTTTAATAATTTTAATCAGGACGAAGTACTCTTCCATCGGGGAGCATGCATACTTCTGAACCGTTTGCAGCAATGGACAGTTGTGAATCGCAATGTCTAACTTAGCCTTGAAAATCTTAACGTTTGAGGACTTAATTGGATAATCAAAGTAGTCTTCAACAATGCAATAGTTGGCGAAAACTAATTTCACTTCACCTGATAGATGCCGTGCTCGATTCTGAGTACATATTAGCTTACCGTCACTGGCTATAGATCCATCCGAGGGCGTAGTACCAATGACCAGGTTACTTCTATCTATAGTTTGAAAGTGCATAAATGTACATCTGAGAGTGGTAGTGAACCGTCAATATGTTGCTTGCACGTCCATTCTGTTGGCGTGCAAACGGTGAGAGCGGTGAACGTTTAGGCCTTGCTGACGAGAATCGACTGTTCGCCGTACTGTCTCTATAAACATCCAGTAACATACAAGGCGCCTTGATGTAACGAACTTTGACAACTATGCAGAGCCGATACTCTAAACGCAAAAATCCGACCCTCTTCTACAACTACGTTGAAAAAAAAGACAGCAGCAAATGGTCATCTTTAGAGTCCTCAGTACACGACACAGCTGGGAAAACTCACAATGACTAAATCAGTTGAATGATCTTATCGTTGTTTGTCCCATCAGCACTGAGTGACCCTGTTTGTAACGTGAGTAGTGGTGGCCTTATTGCTCGTAGTCCAACCATGCTCGAGCTCTGACGTGAACACTTCAAGCTCGTATTCAAATTATATGACTAGCTCGACAGAGTTTTATCCCTCTAGAGGCTGTTCAGTTTCATGTGATCCCGCCTCTCTGAAAGAAGTCAGTGATACAATATAAAGGCAGTGCAGCGACAAGACACCCGGGGAGGACGGCATCCCCACAGAAGTCCCAAAGTCTCATGTCATTATGTGATTCCGAAGTGTGGGGAGGTAAGATAATTCCAGACAACTTTGGCCCGGCCGCCCTTGTGTCTGTTTTAAAGGAGGGCGGAAAGGCAGAGTCTGGGGACTATCGTGGCGGAGGCGTTACCGACGTTCCTCGAAAGTCCATTTCATCGTCTTTCTTAAGTGGGTCCCCACTTGGACATGGATTCACCAGTATAATCTTTTCACTTCTGCGTGTTCTTGGATTTTGCGGCGACTCTCCGCAACTGACAGGTGTCTGCTTTGTTGGTTCTGCCAGTGTTCGGTTCCATGATGAATACGGGGGTTAGTAGGCATGCCGGCAAAAATCAGTCGCGGCAAAGGGCTGTTATCGCTCCGCCACTGTCTCAGTTCTGATTCTTGACTTTCCGATATTCGGTCTGGCGTTCGACAAGACTGAGCGCGGCTAAGCCGTTATGATCAAGCTATGATGACCAACAGAATCTTTTGCCGAAGGTGATTGTGGTCGCTAAATCAGGTAGTTTATCCATCAACGCTGGGAGGACCAAGTGCATTTCTGGCCAACAGAAGACACCTCTCGGGGTTAGTGGTTGTCAACTTAAGGAGGTGGACATCTCCAAACACCTTAGGCGAAACTGTTTCCGAATGAACAGCGTAATGACGACTTCCTGCCCGAATGGCTTCGGGCCTTAGAAGGTGTATACGCACTTGCCGCAAAGATAGCCATATACCGGACATCCGTCCGGTCAGCTTTTCCGCACGGTTGTGAATTCCAGATTATGGTCATAAAAGCCAAGCGACCTTTACCCATAGTCACTCTCTTTGTCCGTAATATTGTTGCTGCCCCTGGTCTAGAGTTTCAAATACAGGATCAACTCCAAACATGATCCAACACAGACCGTCACTATATTGACTTTCGGTGTTTGGCGTCCGCTTCTGGAAAAGATAACTGAACAAGCTCCTAGGACCCGCTGCCGCAAATTGTCACGTAATGAGGTTAAGTCCGGGAAGTCGCCGAGGCCGGCTTGGAAGGACATGAATGTGACTACTTGAATTTCAAGAGCGGATCTAACGTCTAAGTACCGAAGCAGACCGGCCTGATAGAACGTAAACGAATTCGATGATCAACGCCACTGTCGTCCTCATGCTAAAACGACCAGTTTCGATTACCGCAGTTTTTCAGGTTTTTTTAAACTGTAGTTTATAAGATATTGTATGCCGATTTAATTTGCTTCTAGTTTTCTTGGCAAAAAGCGAGCGGAATTTCGGGGAAGCTCTTATTACGTGCAAAAGCATAAATGTTCTCGTTTTTCTTCCGTTATTACGCATGCCCTTTAAAGGCCGTTCGCAATGTTAGGAAGGTGCATAGCGTGGTTTAAGAGGACCCAAACACTGCTGCCGGACCCGCATCGCTTAATGTCCGTTCATGTTGAACCCGGCCTTGCACTGGTGGACAGCAGTTCACTTCCAATCAAACGTGTCCCCCGCTCTAAAGGTATGCTCATGGTCTCTCACTTGCTTTCAAATTGTTAACAAACGGGATATTCTCCGTGTCCGTTATTGTATTTTCGGTACTATGAGTAGGGAATTTAACGATTGCAACAAATATCAATCATTCGCGGGTTTTACCCGAAAATGTTAAAGAGAATAAGTACTTCATACCTACCTAGAGTCAACAGCTGACGACCGGACAGATTGACTTATCTGTTTACTTTCGCCTTTTAAAGCCGAGTTCCTACAAAAGATGCTTCATTTCCAACACCAGACACCGGCAGACGGACGGCTCCTGAAGATTGCAGTTGTCGGCTATCCCAACTCTGGCAAGTCCTCCCTAGTCAACATGTTGACAAAGTGGCGGACATGTGCCGTGTCAGGACGGGCGCACACAACGCGATCGAAACAGACAGTCGTCTATACGGCAGATTCGGTGCAATTGGTCAGTTTATTCCACAATATCATTCATTTTCTTGGTGGAATTAAATATTTACCAAAGTTCTACAGAGCCCAAAAATGTCCCACGGAGTGAACATAGCACCGGCTCCGGTACAAGGCAATACCAAGACGACAGGTGGGCGGAGGCGCAGCGTCACTCGCCACCCGTCTACGCGTGCCACACACGCTACCGAGCTCGATTGCGGATGCCTGAGAGTATCATAGTGTCCTGTGAAGGACCCGGTTGTCTCGCCAGTTGACAGCATTCCATCTGCTGCGAACCCACTGACTCTTTACGCGTCCAAATTTTATTGTAATGAGGGATTCGCTGATGTGTCACAGGGGGTGGATTCCCTATTGTCGACCTCGCACGTTCTCCTCTCCTCTCCCATGCACCAATCGTTCGCCCAAGCCAGGGCTTGGGCACTGTTGCTGACGCGACGTCGCTACACGCCTTTATGTGTGTATGGGTTCGCGCGGCGTCTGCACTGCCTGATTTGCGCGCACTGTGATCCAGTCTGATTACCGTTTAGGTCCAGCACATCGGCAGTACAGCCCGTTCCAGGGTCATTTATCAAATAGTAACAACATCACTACAATGCATGTATCTTTCGTGCCAGGTGCTGCGAGAAGCATTTAAAGTCCTGGGTTTTGCAGTGAAGAGCTGGAGGCTACAGAGCCTGCCTGCATGGCCCAAACCACGGAACTTAAATTTCACAGGACATGTAAGCACGTTAGCCTGCAGATAAAAGACAGACTTCGGGATTAGCCACGCAACGGAACACTACAACTTTACGCTATTGGTCTATTTGACAGGCTGGTCTAATCAGGCAACTACGCAATTCAGTACCTTACCTCGCCTACACAATCAGCTTCCGAGCTGGGCAAGTTTGACAACTATATGATGAGAAAATTTGTGTGCATCTGGGTTCGCGAGATCCTCTGAGGTAAAAAAATTCCACTGAGATAGTAGCAGAGAGTAACTGAAGTGGACTAGGACAGCTGAACCAATTGTCGCTAAATACTTATTCTAACTCCGCTCTGCCAACGGTTACCGGGTAAACACTTGCGGCCGAACAATAAAACGAGTTCATCCTAACTTACCATCCAGATCGATGTGCTCCCATTCCATTGCGAACAATTTAAAACACTTTATGAAGCTTAAGACGCCTATTGATCCACACTTTCAACCACTCTGGCATATCCTCCTTTTGTATTTTAGGCGTTCGTTGACCTTCCCGGAATCGTGTCACTCGGACAAGCCAGACAGTAAGTATTTCACGTGAGCTCACAATTGCATCTAAATGCAGACGATGATTGTTTTTTTGTGTCTTAAACTGTTATTATCTCAGACAGAACTCTCCTCCTCTCATTCTCAGGTTCAAACTAGAAAAGACCTTCTTCCGGGACCCGCACGCTGCAATCTTTGACTGCGATTTAAGTAAGGTGGGATTCTTCACCTTCGCCCTCTTAACTGTAGCGTTTAGTTCTCATTCTTGTGGACTCAGCCAACAAGTATGCTCGGCAAGCACTACATCCTGAAATTGTCAAGACGCTGCACTTCTTCAAAGATAAAAAATCCATCCTAGTCCTTAACAAGGTAAGTACCTACAGAGCCGTCCTGTTCTCGTCTTTGGTCTGCACCGAACGCTCATTAATTCTCGGGCAATGCCTACTGTTTCCGTTTAAGTAGTTCTTATTTTCCGATCGTCAGGCGAGACGCAAACATTCCTTGCCGGAGTGAAGTCCCCGACCTAAACTGTCCTGGCATTAGACCCCTATCTACG
>CACRXP010001537.1:0-11288 GCA_902702965.1 Spirometra erinaceieuropaei | reverse complement strand
TACTGCCGAGCTGATCAGTCACAAGATGAGGAGATTGCACACAGGTGGCTGATGCGACGTGATCTTGAACCCAGGCGTGCCACCATACCTCACATGTGCGGCATTTGTTATGGGTGCGCAGCCCAAATAGCGCAAGATGTACCCTGATCTGGCTCCCATGTTTGTCCGGCGTGGGCCATCGTGGGGGTACAACGCACACACACAATGCGGACATAGAGTTTGAGAAATCCATGAGACGCGATTTACGTATTAATATGTGCTTTTCGCAGAGTTACATAATTCTTCTGGCCCAATTTTTAAAAATACGGCTTGAGTTCTAGTCACGCCGAGGCCGCCGCGATTTTCACAACTGGGTCAGATGGATCATACATATCTGCCAAAAGACCTATTGATTAAGTGAGCCTCGTTGTCATCTGGTGGATCCTAAATTGATTGCTTTAAAAGTCTTGTTCGGACAGTCAGTTTAACCGCATCGGAATCGGTAGATCCCATACGCTGTAGCGGGTTTTGTGAGTAACTTTACCCTTATGTTATTTAACTCACGACTCTGGTCGGAGCTTTGTAGCTCCAGTAGTTAGGCTGTTTGCTGCTCACAAGCTCTGCGCTTTCTGTCGTTGGTTCGAATCCCCGCGTGGTTCTCGATATTTTTACAAGTGGCTCAGATGGACAATGTTTTAGGCGAAATTGGATAGCATAAAACGTGAACATGCACTGAAAGCATAGCGAAAGCATCGGAAAGCAGTTTTAATTATGCATACCTGCACCTTTGGCCGTTCTGAGCACTCGGAGGTTTAAAATAAAAACTGTCGCTCGGTTACATATGCAGCTAGTTGAAGCACCTCGAGGACGCGGACTAGTTGTGCACATCGAACTAACTCCGCCGGAACAATTAACGAGAGTACGCAAGCTACCTGTGGCTTTTGTCTCTTGCCGACGAAATCTGACCCCGTTTGCATGCCCGCTGTCCAGAGGGAGTTAAGATAAGGAAAACAAAGACAACCAGCATAGAGGAAGCCTGGGACAAATTGCCTGGCATATGTAAACTCGCAGTAACTGCACCATGTAGTTTGCAATTACGAGCCATTGTGAACCCAGTTGTGTACGCCCGGAGTATTAACCTCCGGGGGGAGGAGGGCGCTCCACCAGCTGACCGCATCTGCAGACTCTTGCAGATAACAGCGGTTAAAACCACTTTTTTAAATTGATGTCAAAATGACAAAGAAGGGAGGCGTTCGATGAGTGGGGATATACAGTTAGTGACCTAACACATGAAATCTGTCGAAGTTTACGAATGATTGCCAATCACTCGCAAACTGACACCATTTCACGAGATCGATTTCTATGTTAATAAAGTACAAGTTTAAAAGAATTAAAAACATAAAAGAAATGTTAAAGGCAGTGTTGCGTTGTTTAGAAATGTCGACTTATTTTGAAAAGCGCAAAATCCCGAAAACGTCAGAAATGACTCTTATTAAGGAAAGTTCGTTTTTAGATGTATAGAATTATTATCATACCAAAAACGTAGTAAATATGAATGTAGACGTAAAACAACTTTTAATAACAGAGTTTTTGTGACCTTTGTCTTAGCAGACTGATCACCATGGTCAACATTGGACATAAAATAAATTTTCAAGTTCAGCTTAATCTGTCTATTAAAACTCTCGTGGGTAAATTTCTATTCTTTCAATGAAAAAGTCGCTCAAATACGTAACCGCAGTCTAGGACATGTATTAGCATAGGAAATTGCCCGAATATATTCCAACGTCTATTTTCGTTAAATTTTACTGATATTTTACTTGATATAATTACGTAAGCACAATTTATGCACAAGAAAAGGACATTTTATTATAGGAAGTGGATGAGCGAACAAAACGCTCAACATTAAAGTCGTCCAGAAATTCTCTGATCAGCTTCCGTTATCACATTTCATGAGATAGGTCACGTACTGTAGTTTGAAAAAGGAGTTAAGTGGAAGAGTTTATTAGTAGGATTACCTCCCTTGCTAAGTTATGGGACTAATGACCGCTACTTCTGAGCAAGAAGCCAGAACAGGGCTCTTTGGTGCGCTCTACGCATTAAGTGCATAGACGAATTAGAGTATCTTTTAAACTCCAGAAGACGAGCGTTTACAGGCAGCAAATATTTTACGTGCATAGTGTTTGATAACCTAAACCGTATCATTTTGAATATTGACTAGGTTGGCGAAGACCTGGTTTCAAGTGCCCGATTACTTCCATGGCAAAAGAAGTAGAACAAGGAAACAGTGCTAAGATAACCCGGGAGATATGGGTGCTGTAAAAGCGATGCAATGGGATAAAGGCCTCGACTCGAAAGGGTTGCCTGAATTACTTTGAAACAATCTCAAATCTAGTAACCCATGGATATATAAGTTGATGAATTTGTATTTGTCTCTATCAGGAATGTTAGACTCGTTATGAGAACAGGGATTTTTAGTAAAATATCTTCTAAACATCTCAGTCTAACAACGACCAAAGGCGTTTTTAGACCAAAGAATCGGTAACAGTAGTTGAATAGAGTCTTAGCCTAATTTCTCTAGTAAGAATGCATAAATGTAATTAATTTTCTTTGTGAACAGTGCGACCTACATGAGAGAGACAAATCTAACTTCATCACATAACGTAAATCAAAATGTTTAATTGTGCACAAATTTAAGTATACATTTCCTTGAAAATTCTTGAAACTGGAAGACTTAACAGCACCAAAGTCCGTGAAACGGCCTTTAGATGAGGCGAACTCTGTTTGTCAAGTATATCCATTTCGAAAGAGAAAACGAATCCAATTTAATTTTCTCGGTGCAGGGACTCGCATTATATTTTGGGGATGTCATAGAAAGCAAAGGTCTGATGGCTGATGAAATTTCGCTAGTGGGAAATAGGAAGAGTGACTGGCCAGTTAGAAGAAAAGGCGAGAGAACGAGGGGATTGTTTATTTGACAGTGGGTGAAAAATGACTGAGGAGCCCTACTGGGCTATCCAAAGAACTTTGTGGAATGACTGAGTAGGGTTAAGGAGCGCTTGGTCTTAAACTCTTAAGACACAGATGATACATGTGGACGCAAACGGACGAGCCGGGGCTTGGCAGCTCTAAGGGGGTGAGAAGAGGTCAGGAATCCGACCGTATGCTTTCATTCTAGACAAGGCGGGGGCATTGTCCTGTTTTCTGCATGCCGCATCGTGTTTGCCAAAGGAAATGTTCCCATGGATCTTTTTAGATGGGTTTAAGTCAGACGTCGGTTGGGATCTCACGGTTATTTTCTGCTGAAACCACGTGCGGCTGTCGCTGAAATGACTTCTAGCAGTTTCTTTTCCGGAACAGTTTTATGTGGTTTCAAAGAGCATCTATCTTGTTTATCAGTCGATTTGCTTACCACACAACAAAGTTCGTTTCTGCAAATATCGATTTTGCCTCCTAACTGCAAAACGCCAACGCGTGGGAATAAATAAGACAAACCAGTCCTTAAAAATATCATCCAGCATGCTATTGTGGCGCTCCTGTTTTTCCGAAATTCTGTATTTTGACCATACTGTCGGGTGTTTTAAACTCCTTTGAACCTCCTCTTGTCACTTAAACGCAAAATAAACCCTGAATCCTCACAGTTATTCATTGCAGTACTGAGCCTTTGAAAGTCGTAGTCAGCTACAATTTAATCTAAGCTTCTGCGTCGCCTTCTCATCCCATGAAATAAAGTGAAATCTCGATGTGAGCTAGCATGGTCACTTGTGCCACAGGAATGTCCTAAGCGGAAGACTCGACGTTAATTGCAAATGACATAGTATCGGTGCTGCCAGCTTAGATTCCCGTTTTTATATCTACATTCCCTCCGAAGGTCCTTTGGCAGAATTAGGCGCACAACTCTAAAGACCATTGTTAGATTTACTAGGCTTGATGTCTGTTCATCACAAGTGATCGAAAGCAACACCGATGCGTCTACCGTTCGTAGTATATATTTGCACTATTTATCATAGTATAGAGTCGTGGCAAATCTTTTAGGTTGTTCAGTTCAACGGTGTACCCTCCAAATTATTCCATTCTAAGTTAAATAACCGACAAAGGCCATTTAAATTCATGAGTTTTGCCTGAATTTACTTTTGGGAATTGCAAAACAAGCTAACACGGATTGTTGATCGCTTTGAACATTCCGCACTGACCTCAATGGGGAATATAATGTTAATTTTCAGCACTTTCGCCTACACTATCAATGAACTAGTTAGCAAACGGACCCCTACATATCTTTTTACATTTTTTTCATGTAAAAATGTTTGGGACAGTCATAAGCGTTAAAGAATTCAAATATATTTTTTCCTCGTGCGCAACATGCTTCTGAAACCATAGGTACTGTTTACGAATTTAGGCCCCTTGCGACCGTCGTGTCTGAAGTAATTCAAGCAGATACTACTGAACACAGATATAGGATCGATCGTGACGAAGACGTGCGTACATCCAGTGGCCAAAATTCACCAGTTGCCAGAACAAGTGGTTACCCAATCCTGCCCATCGAGCAACCGCCCAGCACCAATAATGGTAAACCGCCAATACTACTTTCTAACTGACTTGCGTGCACTATGCGTGTGAAGTGGCATTGTATTTAGTAGGACACTCGCTAATCATATTCTACAACAGTTATATGCAGCGGTGACAGTGAAGCCCAGATACTTGCTCCACTCTGTGACTTTTTACCCAAAACCATTGTTCGCTACAGAAAATCCTAGATGATGAAGAAAAATCACAAAAAAAGTTACTTTTACCTATTGTGGTCACAGAAATGAACACGAATGATCAATTTTGTCTTGTAGCTTCGGTCTAGAACACTTGTAAACGGACATGCTCGGCTGACAGGAGGAAATAAGCCAGAAGTGGCTGCTTCGGTTTCGTTTACCAGTTATTCTCCTACATTTCTGTTTGTGAGGCAACCAGTTGCATACGCTTTGCACCGAAACTCCAGTTTAAGATTGAATATTTGTTTTCTGTCCGAATGCCTCAAGTCGCTGTTGAGCAGGCGTGTTTCCGTGGCTCAGTGCTAAACAGTTTCCTTCAATATCGAATGAGCCCAGGTCCCAGTGTCTTCGTGACTTCGCAGTATGGCTAACGGAAGCTTGTTCCATCGCAGTCAGACCTCTTAGTCTTCAAGTTCTTGATCTGATTCGGCTGAACTGTCGAGTCTTCCAGCTATTATCTAGTTGGACATTCAGGGTTAACAACAGACGGGCACGTGTCGTCTTCGGGAAGACGGCGAAGGAGGGGGGGGTTTTGTTCTTGACCACTTAAAGGGTTGTTATCGAAGCCTGCGTCGAAATACCCCACTGTCACTTGCATGTTTTGGTCAATTAACGACCCTGAGTAGTCCTTTGAAACCTTGTGGCGAGTAAATGCGTTGTAAAAGTGCGTACGAATGTGAATGTAAGAAGTCACTGTTCGATAGATATTGCCGATATCGATGTAGAAGATTCAGGCACATTGACCAAAGTCTTACTCGATTAGTGAAAATGTTCTCTAGGACGTCCTCATAAGAAATAAAAACTTATTTAGATCGGCGGGGCACCTTTGTCTGGTTCGTCGGCACGGTTCATCTCCCAGACAATTTTTTGTTTTCATAAATCCGCTATGGCAATCCACCCACTGATCTCACAAAAATGAATCAGTGCTTAACAATTTATGGCCACCCACTGTGCAAACCGTAATGCGGGTATGGTAGGCAATGACATAGTGGTGGCTGTTTGTACTACAGAAACCTAAACAGATTTTTGTCGTTCTTTGACGTATAATTTTGATTTAGAGGTTCCTATATTGAAGTAGCACATTAATAGTGCAGGGTAACTGTTTGATGGGTTGTCTTCTTACCAAACGGACTCCGTTCTATTTGGGCTTCCGTATCTCAAATCGTATGTGCAAACGGATGTGTTCCACTGCAATATGACCGTTAACAAAGTCAACGTCAGAATGCTAGAGATGATCTCGGATGGACCGTGGAAAAAGAAGGTGGATTTCACTTAGCCAAATTCCTCAATAGCTGTTGATCTTGTAAAATGTCAAACGTGGTTTGAGTGAGCCTTTAGTTCTTTTTTGGGTCGAGTTTTTACACTTGACTATCAGGGGAGGGGCCTGCCAAAGGAGGGTGCGTTGTTCTGGTTAACAATCATGGAGCTGTGATCCACCTGTGAGTTCATTTCCTATCCAAGACGTATGGCCACTTATTTCAACTTACTTCCGACTGTTCATTCGTAGGCTTAAACAAATCACCCGTCCTAATCAGTTCAAAGTAAGCGGAGCGCAAACGTGGTCCACTGTTCAAACTTGAAGCACCGATTTTACAATATGACATCCCCTATGCATGGTGTCATATTTATTTGAGGCGAAATCATCAATAGAGTTAAATATATCACAACCTCGTCATACGGTTTGCTTGGGCTTATGAGTACTGGTAGTATTTTAGGTAATTAAAGTTCGCCCTTTATATCCATGTCTTCCATTCCAGTTATGCGGGACAATGCTTGTTCTCCAATACACTGCACTCAGGGCAATAGAAAGAGGTCAGTGTCCGTGGGGACTGCAGATTTTGACAAGGCTGCTAGTAAACCTCCAGCAGCAGCCAGAGACCCTCCCCAACAGTTGTCCGGTCAAGATGGCATCGCAAAGCGACTTCCTATGGTGAGCTAAGTCATGTGTCTGCTTAAAAGTCCCCAGATTTGTGACTTCACGTGAGGTTAAATGCACATCGCAGAAACAGTGGACTTTATGCGCGCACACATGTGAAGGTCATTTGGTGAAAGTGCTTTTCTTGTCGACAGAGTAAGGTAGAAAAATAAAGTTGTCTGTGGTACTCAAAATTTTGTATTCACAAGCTTGTTCGGGTTTTGTCGCCTTTTGCGCCCTCCATTAAGACGATAGCTCGGCACAGTTTAGTTACTTTTAGGACTTCGACCAGCAATGAGCATTTTCAATTGATTTTTACACAGGGAGCATCTGCTGAGTAGCTTTGGAAAAAGGGTGGCCTCCCATCGAGTACACTCTTCGAGGATATGTGTAACACTAAAGAAAAGGCTGTAATCTTGTTAACGGATGGAGGGTCTAACCAAACGTCTTGCTGCACCAGGTAGTCATTCCGACCTGACCTCGTCTACTACTGTACCAAGAAGACAATGGTGACTTATGCATGCAACTACTAATAGTGTACCGGACTTTCGCTGCACCTGTCTCATTATCTGTTCCCATATTCACTGCGTTGCGATTGCAAGACAAAGTTAAGTTAACCGGAGGTGACCATGACGGCAGGAACTGGCAAACCAAAATGATCCCTCTGCACGTGCCACACATAAACTGCTCCTAAAGTCCCCATCAGCCAGGCCAAAAACAAGGAGATAATTACTTACTGCTTGGTAAGCTAACGTTTGTGAGGGCTCTAAAGCAGTTTGAAAGGCACGCGTCTTGCTCTACTGCCAAACCAGTTCAGCCAACGCAGTCCACAGTTAATTTAAATTAAATCATTAGGTATTGGTAGAACTGAGTGGTTTTACTGTCAAATAATCATGCCGCTTGTGAGTTGATTTCTTCAGGATTTTCATGTTCATGCCGAGCACAGGGAGTGGGAAGCAGAAGAAACCAAAAACGCATTGCCGGGCAATCTAAATATTCTAAAATCAGTTAGAAGAGTGAACTCTGAATGCCTTACTTAGATTTAACATTATGTCGTGCTCATCTGTCGATTAGGACCCCATTTTGATTCTCTTTTGATGACTTTGTAAAACTAAGGAACTCAAAGATTTGGAAACATCCCTCGTATATCTCCACTGGATGTCAAGCATACTTCGCTTTCAGTACGCCATCCCAAGCGATAATCTAAAACCTGGACAAACCCATTCACAGTGTTTTACGGCCAATTTTAAGCGCGAACTTCAGATCTTTTACTTTTTGTAAGCAACTTGAAAACGTCGACTTTTGAAGTAGAGTTATTGTGGGAATGAGCGCTATAATTCATCTGCGGTTTACTTCATCGCACGCATTCCTCGGATAAAATGTCGCAATAAGCCTATGACCATGGGCGAATATAACCACTTTTGGATAAAGGACAGTAGTGTTTGGTCATTGTGTATCCGTAAATTGCCCATCGCTTTGAATTCTTCATAGCATTTAAAACGTTTTCTTGGTGAGGCATACACAGACTAACTGCACTCACCTCTATTACCTATTCTTTAGCCTTTGGGGTTTGTGTGAAAACTTCTCGTGGACGTTAAGGTTGCTGTATTTATAATCAAAATGCATACTTGCATCCCCGTTCTCTTAAACTCTTAGATAGTCGATTCCATCGAGGCCCATTGGACTCGGTTAAAACATGGAAAATCCACAAAAGCACAGGAAACCAGCATTAGATCTCGGACTAACGACAAGGAACAGGCATTTAAGGTGTCAAAATCAAACATGACAACTTCCGGCTCAACCTCGTCCGGAGAAAATCTGCCTCCTGTTCCCTGTAAGTTGAGTCAGATTGACCAAACACTCGTTGCTTCCTGGTTGCCTTCTTTCCCTAATCATGTTAACTAGACGCGGCATTTCGGCAGGGCTTGACAACGTGTTCCGCTGCCAAAAAGCTTTTTATTGTCCTTGTCACTTGGATGGTTATGGCTGCCCAGAATCCCGTGCCACAACAGTGCATAAGTAGACAAAGGGGCGCTATTGAAACTTGCATTTCTGCCACAATGCCTGCTGGTAATTCACTCCGTGGGGGATTCGAGCAGACCTGTGAGTGGAGCACGTCTCACCCTTGCTGCATTTAGTTTTCATGGAGACCAGCCGATCTCAGCGGAAGAGTGTGTGCGTAGCTGAGTGCTTCACTTGATACACCGTCAAATCTTGCATGAAATAGTTAAAGCCTATGCAGAGTCTGACCTAATTCCTCGACTACGAACGGACTTTAACTGGGGGACAAGCGCAAACGCCCCCTCCAAAGCAAGCTACAAGTAAGCACATCTCGCGCCTACTTAGACAACACTCAGATTTCGGTAAGGCCTAAGGAGCTTAGCGTGCCTAATTTTGGCATCGTGGTTAATCCGGGCTTTCTAGTGTTTTGGGTAAACCACTAGACCGGTTTGTGCCCATCTCTGATTGAATAGACACCTGATCTGCACCGAAAAAATGCCAGTCGTCGAGCTGCTGATGATTTCGGTTCGATAAAGTATTTTCGACCCCTCTGTGGACCACCTGCGCTCTGTACGAGCGCATGTTTGTGCTTCTGAGTCCAAATGTTGGCGCAATTATGATTGACTGAATAAATTCAAAACAAACGAGGATCAGTCCCGTGTTAATCCAGGCGCACCTCTGTCAATGCATCCGTTATAAAATATAACTATATTTCAAACGAATAATTTCAGAAATTATTCAGTGTAGGACATGGAGTTAAGTCTCCAGAATATGACTTTTAGGGTCAGACCCGAAATTAGAATGAGCATTCGAGTCGACGACAATCAACTACAGTTGAAATAACCACTTAGAGCCCATCCTTCAAACAAGTAGTACTATAATTAGTATGAAATATATATGGTAAACGTCTTATATCGTACTCCCGGCAATAATAGTATCTAAAAGCCCAGACACGTGTTTCGCCGATATTCTGCCGTTGCGTAAGACAACAGCTGGGAGGCAAGACACCACACGTCTGCTCATGTATAAGTGTGTTTATGTTGAGATCATGCACTGGCGATAGATTTCAACGATTTGCGAAAGTTCAGATAAAAATATTGCCCCTCTCACAAAAAACGAACATTCACTTCCTACTTTTCCAGCTCTTACAAATTAACAAATCCTAGTCGAAGTCCAGAGCTCCAATTAAAATTAAACGAACGTAATGCTTAACACAGACGACCGCATCTGCTCCACCAATATGTCATTGCTATCCCAATTTAAATTAAGGTCACTTTCGAGTGCGAGAGAGGGAGAGGAATGCTCTTTATTTTAGAAGTACTATTCCACAATTTTCAGCAATAAATTTTCTTTATTGCCCATGGCCATAATACAAAGCAGCGGATGTAATGAGGGAATAAATGGGTTTACATAAAGTCAACAACTATTATGGGAACTGTCCGAATCTCAGTTTCTGTATTTCGGTCTCTCTAGACATAAGGTATTGTGCAAATGATGGTAATGCAGAACGTTGATATACTGATTTACAGCAAGAGGTATGCCGGAGGCCATGGGGCATGGGGCTGAAGGGCTTTGCAGCGTTAAATTCAAAATGAGGAAAAATAACAGTATCATGCAGAATCTGATCATCAAACTGCTTGCCTGATGTGAATTATGGATGTGTTAAGATATCATTTGAAAAACATAAAAAACATCGGCAGCAGAAGAGAGCATTCTGAGGACATTCCCCAGGATGAGAATATCTTTTAAGCAATGCAATTAAAATGACAGGAGAGTAATAAATAATGAGAGAGAGAGAGAGCGAGCGAGCGAGAGAGCGACAGAATGCAGGCATCCACAGATCTCCAGTCAAGGAGGTAAGGTGTGTGGTGGGAACGTAAACGTCTGACTTTACAAACAAGCTTGCAGATGTTGGTTAAAAGGACTTCAGTTTGAAAGTAGAATGAGAGATATGCAGACAGACTAAGGACGAAATAGATAAAGGACAACGAGCTATACCAACAAATAGAAAGATTGTATTTATGCTCCAACCTTATAACCCGGCCTTTCTTTTATTCATTTTGCCTGACGCAGGGCCTCATGTCAACAGCCGAATAATCCACGAATTTCACTCGATTTAGCATATCTATTCACGCACACTGGAGGGTTCTTGCAAAACGATGTGGTATTTTCTAAAGTATAGTTTGAATTTAATGGGAGTTGCTCAGAAATGAATCGAAAATGGACGCAATTAAATTTAGTATAATGTGTGCGTCGTCAACGTTTTCGTCAACTTCCTGTCTCCATATGAATTCAACATATTTTACGGAAAGAATGCGTAAAAAATTCCTTCATGTGGTCATTTAAGAGTAAGATGTTTCCTCAGATTTTACTTGAAATAACATCTTCCAGTTTTAAAAGAGTCTTTTAATCGCCGAATAATTTTGAGCCTGACCTCTCCCTTAACTTTGCTGGGCCTGCAAACTATAGATTGCAAATTTTACACTCAGGAAAAGTTATAAATTTTTTGATGCTATTGGGGGAATACTAAATTGTGTTCGTGGAATTTGGCAATGAAGATGGACTACGTTGTCTATTTTATAAAATGTATTATTAAGCGGATGCATACGATGATATTCGAGTAAAAATTCTCCAAA
>CACRXP010001536.1:4666-31099 GCA_902702965.1 Spirometra erinaceieuropaei | reverse complement strand
TGGAAAGTCACTGGGCATCTGACGACGCCGTGTAACCAGCGACATGAACTTCGCCACCCAACTACTGCAAGGCAAATGTCAGGAAATGCATTTAAACCTCAACGCTCACTTCATTAACCTGATTCGACGAGGTAAACTCTAATGGAATCCGAAAAATCACCCAGAAATTTAGCCGTCATAAACGATGCACGAACATGGTGCATCAGCACATCGATGATAGGATGGCGTGCGTCACAGACAACGTGGCAGTTTCAGAAGCATTGGCAGTTACCACTTATATGAAGCAGCGCTGCGTACTAACTCCCACCCCTGTAGTCTCATGTCCACTGCCATTCTCCTAGACGCTTTCTTGAAGACAATCGGCCTCTAAACACTTATCGCGCGCAGATTTCAGCCGTGGTCTATGAAATCCTCTTTGCGGACAACTGTACACTCGATAACCCGATGGAGGCGACAGTGCAAAGAAGCATGAACATCTTCGCGTCAGTCCACTCTAGCTTCGGGTTGGCAATCAACACAGACAGGACGGTGGGCAGGTACCAGCTGTCATCCAATACCGAATCTAGCGACCTTCGAATCACGTTCAACGGCAGCCAAATCCAAACAGCGAACAAATTCGCTTTTTTCGGCAGCACACTTCAACGCAACACCGAACACGACGATAAAGTTGTTCTGCATATCTCCAGAGCCAGAAAAGCCTTCGGACTGCTACCAGCCTCCGTACGGAGTTGCCCTGTCCTCCATCTTAACACCAAACTCAAGATGCACAGAGTTGCTGTCTTGACAACGCTGCTGTTCAGAGTGGAGAGTTGGATAGGCTACGATAAACAAGCGAGAAAACTAAAACACTTCCGCCTTAGCTGCTTTCGAAGGATAACGAAGTTGAGATGACAAGACATTTCGTACACCGAAGTCCTTGAAGGAACCGGAATCCTCAGCGGTTACGCCATGCTGAGGCAAATTTAATTCTGACGGAGTGGCCACCTCGCGAGGACGGATGACTGGCGCATAACCACCCAGCCCTTCTATTGTGATATCGCTACCGGTGCTCAACGAGAAGGCGGAAAAAAAGATGTTGCAATGAAACTTTGGAGAACTCTCTCTCTCACAAGCACCTAAAAAACCCTGAGACCGTGGAGAACCTCTTCCAGCTTTGACCGGCCTGGACGAATGCTGTGGAGAGTAGGGCCAACCATATCGCCGAAGACAAAAGAGCGGCTTTCAAATCTCAAGTGCCTTCGAAACACAACGTAAACACCTGACCCCTTCCATTTTGTCCACGCTGCAAAAAATATTTCGCGCACAAATCGGTCATCTAAGGACCCAACGCAACAACAAATGCTGCCTGAAAACTTCGCCTGCAGCGTCCTCAAACGTTCCTAACGTCTCCCCACCATTGATGCCCTGCACCTCCACGACAACAACTGCCACTATCGCCGACGGTTTTTACACTCCTGATGCCCCGACGCCTCGGCCGACGTCGCTGACCACCAACACTTCCATCGCCCAGATCACAAAATCTGCGACGACGACAACCATCACTCCTATCCCCACCACTGGTGGCAGCACTACCCTCCTCACCATCGTCCCACTGCCAGAAATGTTGAGTCAACCACTGCCTGCTCTCATCGTGATCACACCCTCACCTCACCCATCGACCTGGTCGATCAGTTACGGATCGCTCGTATTGAGCCCGGCCCACCAGTGACAGGAAGCCTAACATACACTCGCCCCATCTTTCATCACTGTCCGCATAGCCCACGTACATTCGCCCATCGCGTGAGACTACTGAATCACATGCGTGCACACGACGGCGGAGTTCATCGGAATATTAACACGCCCGGCACACATTGCACACCCAACAGCTCTCTCATCTCCCGCAACACCAACTCCCTCACCACCAGCCTGGCCACCAACATCGACATCACCGCCAAAACAGCCTCAACAGTTCTCAGCCCGTTTTGTGCACGTTGACACCGCACATGCATCTTACTAATCGGCCATGTCAGTCACATGCAAATAAGTAGCACCGGGACTGACGAACTAGTGCGGAAGCACCAACATACCTTCACAGCACCCACCTCCACTGGCCATACCGTGTCACTCGGTCACGGACGAGTGAAAGGCGTATAATCTTCTTCCCTCAGAAGGTTATCTACATTTCTCTGTTAAACACTCAAAGAACTTCAAGGACCCTACCACCGGACGGCACACCAATGCCATTGAGGCGTACTGGAGTGGACTGAAAAGCAAACTCCAAGAGGGAGGCCCTGTATGTGGTCCAGCTGTGTTGGCTCACATAGACGAAGTACAGTATCGTCTTTGGTTTGGCCTCAATGTCATGTCTTTGGCAGATGCCTGGGAACTGTTCCTGTCCCATGTTGTGCAGACGTATCCTATTTAAAAGTGATTTTGTTTTGTAATAAACTGCCATAATGCGAATATATGCCGTATATTCAGGTGTACGTGTATAACGATTGGGAAGGTTGGGTAACAACGACCATCGTCCATGTAACCTCCTGTGATGTTCGTTCGGCCAGCCCATGTTAGGCCGTCGCGGAAAGTCCAAGTAGTGCGTGAAAGTAGGCCTGAATACGTTGATATAGCCTGAAGGCGTATGAGTTCACTGTTAAAGGTATTATTTCTAGGTAACGGATTTTTTGGGTGCCAGCTCCCGACTGTTACCCAAAAGACAATTTGACATTTCAACCATCAATTTTGACTATGTCCACCGTGTGCGCCACAATAGATTGAAATCAGGGATTAGGACTCCCACGAGAATTTGTTTATAGGGATAGTAGACTTGCGAGGCATCCACCGCGCACTCTCCTCGGGGTGTCCGGATCCCATTGTGCTCGACGTGAGCAGGGCACATGGCCTGTCGCTACTCCCCAATGTTGACCTTTGCCATTGGTACGCATTCCCGATAACGCCTGCCCGACTCCGATGTGGCCTGTTTTGGTCCAGCGCATCTGGGGGGTTGGTCTGTTATAGGGACACAACGCATACACTCACACCCGAGGAGACGACTGATTAAACTGCTTGTCCAACTACCGGCGCGCTCATTCACTTTAGAAAAGCTTGTCAACTCTTGCGATCTGTGAACTTTCGCTTTTGTCGACCACCACATCTCGAAAGGCGTGCCGACCGAGAATCGTTTGGCCGCTTTATGTGTAACAATGAATCTGCTTGTATGATGATAAGCTACTTGGAATGGTACGCCGAGCAGTGGAAAATTGTGATTGGAATTTAAACCCCTAAGTGTTTCGACTCAAAACAGCATAGAATTTAACTGGAAATAATTCTGTCTACCGAAGTGAAGTAGGTAGTAACCGCACAGACACGACTTATGTGGGTATTAGTGCAACTTCCATACGGAAACATCTCCAATATGTTGTAGTAGCAGTGAGTTCACATATGAAATTAGAGATGTATTCTGGATTTTATTTTGACTTTCTGTTCACAAACATTACATTTAATACTAAGTCGACATATTTGCTGTTTTCTTGCGTGACTAGAGTGTATTCGGCTCATCACCGTGTCTCCCTTTTCCAGATCCCCGCCTCTGTCCGTGATTCAAGCCTGGCATAACAGTCTGAAGGCCTACCCAAGCGCAAGTGTGACTGTTCCTTTGCAGGTTATAAAAACAGAGGCCCGAACGACAAGGGATCAGAAAGACAAAGAACAAGTGGTAGTCCTAACAGCATTCTCGGTCAAACCGAAATTCCATCAAAAGAAAGCTAAAGGTTAAAGAGCAGAAAATTATGGGATGCAGAGCTGTGAGGAACGCGGACCGGACGTCGTCTGCGAGTCACGAGTGTGCGAGAGGAAAGTAAGGCGGCGAAAAGGAAAGAGTTGAGGTGAAGATGTGATGACAGGGCAGGGGATGTGTGGCAGATCTTGAGGAATCCCACTGCCAACAGTCTTGATGCAATCCACAATTACTACGTGTCCTTCATCCCTCCGTTGGAGGCAAAATGTCTTCGACGCTGAGAGAAAGTCCCGTGGACTCCATTGTAGGAAAAGTGGATGCGACAGGGCACTCTATCATAGGAAAGGAAGATATGAGGACAAGTCGTCTGGTCTTTCACATAGTAAAAATTTGAGTCCAGCGATCGTGGGAGGTTTTTGGAGAGGTTTTACAGGAACTATCTCGGGGAATGAGATAATTTGTGGGGCCTATTGAACGCTGTGGTTTGTGCTTTTGGCGGGATAAACCGTTTGGGCTTGAAAGCAGATCGGTGAGTAACAGGGTAATGGATTGAATTTTATTATATAAAGTACACCAATTTCAAATTTTAACTTCTATTACAAGCAAAATACATTATCAAATTTTAAAAATTAGGGCTAGTTTGAGTGTTATGAATAAAAACGAATGCCCGTTTGTCAAATGAAGAAAAAATAAAATTTTGATTCAGTCGGTGACAGGTAGCATTAGGTGCTGAAACCGAATCTTTGGCGATTGTAAGACCAATCAAGCATACTTTGTCTCCCTTGTTTACCTAAAGAAACAAGAATTTTCAAACAATCACCCCTAGTCTCCTATGTCGGACGTATCTTCAATATAATCGCAGCACTACGCCGACGACATGTTTGTCATAGCGACATATCGACAGGTTGACAACTTACTAGCTGCGTTAACCAGGAATGACGCACACATGTTACCAACAGCTGGACAAAAGTTGCCTACTATTATGACCTCCAAATGTCCATTTTCTGGCACTTGCAAAATCTGTATTTCCATAACGGTGACTAGATATTTGTATAAACTATTTGAAGTCAAATCGAATCATCCCAGTCGTAAACAAAAATTTACGGACATAGTCATCGAAAACGAGGCGTTTATATGGGATGGTATCAAGCAGCCTTTATTTAGAAAGGGATAATAATTATGTAGAAGAAGATTTGTCCTCCTCAAGTGTTTTGCGTAAGTAATCGAAAGTCCGTCTATTTGACAACGTAGTCTTTCTAGCTCTCCGATACGCAGAACTTGTATGATATTTCAGCGTTCTAATGGAACACGGGCTTCAGCAGGTTGCCATAACTGTATCCTCATTCGTACATTCTGTAGATAGTTTTCCCCATTTGAAACTTTGTATATTAGCCTTAGTTTGAGGGCAGGCTTACAAAATACAAAGCCAGCGGCTTTCATTTAGTTTTCAAAGCAAAAATTGTACTCCATCGTTTCCTCCTCTCTAAGTTAACATCATCTTCGTTAAGGGGATGTGCCAACCTGAAGTTGCTGTACAAGTATTACACAAAGATAACAGAGAGTAGGAGGGCTTTTTCATCCATATCAACAGCAATTTTGTAGGTTTAATTACCTACCGAATTTCATGTTTGGAGCATTCAATTTTGCGAACAAATTACTTGCTCTACTTCTCTAGGGTGGTCTTGTGAACTCTATAATTCATTTTCGTATGGAAATTATACATTGTTATAGAAAAATGACCTGAATGCCCCAAAAATTGCTTATCTCGTGTAAGTTGTATGCCGCTTTTATGAGCAGGAGTAAGACTGCTTAGTATGTGTCTTGCCTTGGATTTTCCTGACTGAGTTGGTGAGTATTGCTTTTTAAAACTGTTGATAACCGCTGCTAACTAACCGGAGAGCATCCAAAATGTGCTTGGATGAAGCATAGCTTTCCATCCTAATTTATAAATCTGAAGTTTTCGGCGATGATATTTGCGCGTTTTCAGTTATTTTCGTGCGCACATTTCTGTTTATCAGACAACGTAAACGAGTGCAGGAGATCGAATTTAGAATCATGGGAAGAAATGGAGAAAAAAGTTTGTTAATTGATACTCAAGCGTCAACCGAGGCCTTGTTATTTGGTCCATATGGTAAATATAGTCTTAGCAGTAGGAATGTTATGACCTTCTTTTTCAAGAGAAGTTAGAAAATCAGACCATCAGATTGCCAACAAAATTTCGCACTTGGTCTGCTTAAGATGATGACTTATGGTTCACATATTCATAGGACAATAGGACCGAACCCGAAGGCGTTTATTAGAATACGGTTAGTCCATATTTTCACAGCAGCTTCTGAGAAAATGGTTGGAAAGTGTTAATGCAACATTTATTTCTAAATTTGCGAAAATACACATTGAGTAATCCAGAAGTGCATTTGACGAGCATACGTGTGCTTTCGATAAACCCTCATTGGGCAGATAACGCTGATAAGGAACTTAAAAGCATCTAGAACCTGCTTCACGAGAACGGGTGTCCTGGCAGAATCATCGTAAGGAGTCTTGCCGGACGACCAGCAAAACTCATCATACTGACAGCGGAAAAGGAAACTCTGCTCCTCAAAGTCCCCTTTCAAGGGGACGCGGCGAGTGAACTCTTGATAAGGCGCCTTGACCAAGCCGCTTGACCTACCTTCCCGGCAGCCAGAGTACGAGTATTATTTTCTACCAACACCGTCCTACGCGGGCAATGTAAGGATAGGCCACCAGCTCAAATCACCTCTGTTTGCATTTACTCCATTATTTGCTCCTGTGGAGCAGGTTATATTGGAAGTACGAGTCGGCGCCTAACCGCAAATGTACGAGAACATCTGCCGGCATGGCTGAGAAAAGGTGAAGAGCATACACAGCTGCATCGTCGCACACATGGTTGATTTTGTGCATCGTGTGGATCCCAACGCAGCATTCCGTGTGATTTATAAGGTTTCACCTAACTAACCTGAGCGCGACTGGTTCAGCGCTTTGTAGCAACAGCAAAAGCGACTGCCATCAGGCTACAGCGGCCGGTCCTGTGTGCGCAGAAGAAACTCTTGCACTCTCCGCGTCTGCTGTGGGCAAGTCTCCCCCCCCGCTTGTGACACGGCTCTACCTAACCCTCACTGTCACTTACTGTCTCCTCTCCCCTCCCTTCCCCCTGTATTCACATAACCCGTTTGTATAAAATGACAAACCTCAATCGATTGCTCTCATTGCTCACGTTTCAGTTTGAACATCGTTCCCTTATAAATGCACAGACCCAATAAGAATTTATCGAAAGCACGCGTATTCTCGCCGGATGCTCTCCTGAGTATTTAATTTTATTTATGAATGCCCCTGGTTATAGAATAAAATCCACTTCGTTAAAATATCTCGGTGTTTAGAATTATTTGGAAACCTGGACTTGCTACCTGCCCACGAAGCTTGATGTTACTTTAGGGACACAAATCTACTCGTATCTGGAGGACGCGCTCTGTCTGCGAAATTCATGTCCTTAACGAGCTCGAGCAGCAGTGAGTAAACATGCATTATAGATTTGGAGTTAATTTGACGATAGAAACATACGAAATTTTAGTATATTACACAATATTTTATATTTACCCTCTCGACCTTTCTGATTTATGAAAAACCTGTAATTCTCAGTGATATGACGAGCTAGATGCTTCATGGACGAAAGCATCCTTAAACTGCACATGCAACGTGGGACGTTTTTCAGTTTTGATACTCTACAGTTAGTTGTCTTATTTCATGGCAGTCCTGACTGCGGCGTGTTTTGAGTTTCCAACAGAATTTCGAGGCGATAATTACTCTATTATCTGAGTCTCTCTGGACGAAGCGAACAGTTTTACTATTAATGTTGCATTTGTCTTTCGACTTCTTTCAAGACCTTTACTGGCAACATTCCAGATTCCTCAGTAAACAGACGATGGTGATTGTGCTCAGATTGCCGATCTCAGATCGCCGAGATGGTTTCCAGGCGTTTATGGAACGTGGTCTTCAGTGCCCAAAAATCTATTACCATCTTGAGTAAGACGAAGAGAGCCACTGAACCCAAACAAATGCCGACTAATTCCGGCGGGGCTCAAAGTCTATTTGGAGAATTTGGAGTAAATTATACAGAACGGACATTTTTAGGAACGGTTTGAAAGTTTATATGAATATTTGAGCTGAAATCCACCAGTATGGTAAATAATTACACAATTGTTACTACTGGCTGCCTGTTGGCGGTGATTCCGAAGTAGCCGATAAATTTAAGTTCAGACCTTCATATCAACTTTCGGACCGTGCCTGAAAATGTCTGTTCCGAAGAATTTGCTCCAACTTCACGCATTAATTTCTTCGGAAATTAAACAAAGCATGAGTATGATCATTTTTTCTGGTTATCGCTCTGATAGTTAAAATTGTTTATGGAAAAATCTATAAAACGTGACTGGACATATTTCAGCGAAACTTTTTAAATTTAATGACGATTTTCTTTAACGTCTGCAAAGTGATGAAACTATCTCTCGTATAGAGAAATTCAGTCCATCTTAATTCGATCGAGGATGTTTTCAAATTTGCAATACCCATGAGGGCAGACGCCTCGACATGTTAGACAGTCCATAGACCATACGTATTAAACTCAGCTACGTTAAACTTGCGCCAACTATATCATCGAGGTGTTGTGCACTTCTCATCACGGGACTTAACTCGGGAAAGTACGTAATCGGACAAAATATTTCGACTTTTGACGGCTAAAGGGAACAAAGGTTGCGCCAAATTAAAAATAACACAGAGTGATAATAATTGCTTTCCCCCATCCTACCATATGTAAAAACAGAAAACAGGTGTTCCCTTCTAATAAATTCCTGATTAAAAAGTGTTCTCAATTAATTTGCAACACATTCTGGCTTACGCGTATTGCGTATCGCTTTCATGAACCCGAGACATAGCAAATCAAAAAACCACGGAATCTCGGACTTTATTTCTATGAAACGGAAAAGTTTTTATGATCTAACGCTTGAATTTCGCTCGAGAACCTGATTAACCGTGTTCATTTATTTCTTTGTGCACGCACTATGAGATCTATCATTGCAATACGCAATTCATGTTAGATGTCACAAACAGCTCTTCTACTATTAATAGAACAGGGCCATTTAAATATGAGCAATCCCACTCCCAGTATTTCAGCTGTCTGCCGAAATCTGCTTTGTTTCCGCCCATGTGAAGCCAAAAACTGCGCAGGCAAAGGACGCTGAGGTACTAGGAAATGTAAAGGATAAACTTTTTGTCAAAAGGGCTCCCACGCGTCGTTCAAAAGTGTGTTATTTAAGTCCATATCCACGTGATTGTGGGAGAGGGAGTCGTGCGAAATAATTGAACACAACACGCGTCGGAAAGGACTTTTGAAATGCAACTGTCCCAATCTTGGGGCCAATCAATAATTCACTCGTGTGGGGCGAACGAAAACGACTACACTAAATTTAAGAATGGAAGAGAATATGCGCTTCTCAGGTTCTTGTCGAACAGAAGGCAAATGCGCGGGCACAGGAACGGTAACTTTATTGGCATGCGCCTTCGAACTCAAGCAGGAGTTCACCATCTGACACTGTTTGAATGCCTCGTGTGAACATTTGTACGGTAGTCCCGTCTTGAGTGGGTAACGTCCGCGGCTGTCTGGTTCAAGCCGCCGGGCCCATAATGGTCTCACGACTTTGTGACGGCGTTTGGCCTTGGCGGCAATGTGAGTCGCGCCACCTGGCTACGTGGGCGTAGAACGTGATAACACAGGGGTAAGTCAATATGTCTCTTGATGAAGTTGGCGTCTGCCATCCACTCTTTCCACAATTCGCGTCCCGTCTCGTTGCCGCCCGCGCTACTATCCGCGTGCCGGTGAAGTCGCACTCATGGTCTTCCCCTGGCGTGTGAGTGGCAACTTGAGGCAGTGGTGTCGCCTCTCCGATCGGCCCGTTTCTGCCCGAGTATTCGCGAGCTGAGACGTCGTCCCGTTTGGCCTATATAATGAGAATGACAGTTACGACGCAGGATTTATAAACTACACCTGATTGCTCACCCGCGTCCAGCCGCCCCTTCTTCTTCACTATTCTGGTACGCATGGTAGCCGCCGGACGATGGACACTGCCCACGCCTAAGTCTGCCTCAATGCGTTCTGTGGTCTCGAACATATTCTTTGTGTAAAGTAGCGAGTGCCAAATTGTTGGCGTCTCGCTTCCTTTTGTTCGTCGAGGGTGCGTGTGTATGCAGAGGCTGATAGAATTACTTGGATAGCTGTTTTTCCCAACTGTTCCCTGAGATGCCACAGTTCTTGAACTCTTCCTTTGATCTCGATAAAGTGCGTTTTTACCAGATCAAAGAACGCTCTAAAGCAGCCCCATCTGTGCACCACGAGATGGTCGCTATGATAGTTAAGAACCTGGGTCGTCTTATTTGCCTTTCTACGCACTGTAGTATTGAGTTTACCGGTCGGATCTTATTTCGTAGCCGTACGGGCAGTACACAAGTCCCAGCCTAACCTCTAGCCTTAACACCCTGACCCCAGCCCCTAACAGGTATGGCTACGAAATAGGAACTCGCCAGTTTACCATCAGATGTGCGTGGGACGAGCACGTCAAGAAGGGTAATTTCTCGATCTCCTCTCTTCTTGTTTATTGAATGCCCGGGAAGGTGCGGTTGAGCAGGTCTCGAAAACCCCATAGCCTGTCTCTCAGTTCCAAAAACACTCAATTTAAGCTAATTTCACACTGAGAAGAACTCAGTACGCACAGGGAGCATGCGTGTTATCTGCTGGGCGTCAGGCTAGTAGGAAAAAATTCGATGGAAGTATTTGGTAAGATAAGTCATCGTTAGAGGACAAACTTTGCGGTCGGAAATACGAGCTCACTTGCCAAACCGGGCAGAACGATGAATACATAAACCCTATCTCGTTAAAACAATTTTGAATTTAATACAGTATATAGAACAATCAAAAATTGACAAACAACCAATATTCCCTGTAATTGGCCAAATGCTGACGTTTAACTGTCCTCAATTTCGCCACTAATATACTGAAGAAAGTCATTGGATGTTTAGCAGAAATATACACAGATAGATCGAACTTGGAACTAGTTAAGAGGACCTGCAGCTCATTTTCACTTTGTGCGGAAACATGAGATCGCATGCACCAAAAACTCGGTACTTTGTTGACACGGATCAAATGGTCGGCTACCAATGCTATCCCTAGATTGTATCGTATTGTAGGGTTAAAATCGAAAGCATTCCAAACCCCCTAATAATTATTCAGTTTGCTTTGTGAATATAAATTATTCCGCTTTTGAGGAGCAACAAGCAGTGATAACGACTTTTCGGAATGTCGTTAGCTTTCTTCTCGCCCCTTCCCTTGACATTAAAATAAAGATGCATATACAGGACGATGAACGGGAAGCAAATGCGATCTACGTCAAGGATGCTTATTCTACAAACGCCAGCGGCCGCATGTCGTTACACTCTTTCGGAAAATATGGGTTGCCCGCATTTACCACCTGAAGTGCAGCTGCAGAAAGTGCACGCGGTATAGCCAACCTCCCAGTACCAACAAATGCTTTCGATGTCTATGCAGTCAAATTGAGGATTTCATAAAAATGCGATGGGAGCCGTTTACTTGCAAGTGCATTTGAATTTATTCCGGTCCTACCTTCTCGAAGTGTCCCTGTATTGGCTTCATCCAAGTGGTACGTTATACTTCGCAAACTTTCGGAAAGGAATACTTGACAATGAACTGTAGTAGCTGGAATAACATCTGGCGAACAGCCAAGAAAAGGCTTAGGCGCTTCAGCAGCGAAGCATGATGGCCATTCGGACGTTACTAAGAAACAATATGGTTGATGTTCCAGTGGGATGGTCAGAGTGGGCTACGCCATTTTCACTACAAAGCCTGAGATATCACTCCCCTTACCTCAACTGGTGCTAAATGTCAGTTCATTTGTCTGGCTGAAATTCCACCGTCATGAATTAGATAAGGACTAATTCAGTGCTGAATAAATCATGACGTTATCCGTAGTTCTCTTGCGTGTTTTGGCCGCAGGAATGCCCCGAAGAGCGCTCCGCATATTAATTTAGTTTTGCTGTGTCCCTGGAAACTTTTGGCCAGTTTACTAATATCACTTTTGACTAGCGTTTACTGTATGATGCTCTCTTATAGGAAATTAAATTGACGGATATGTAGCGCAGTTCCAAGTACCCTCTTTAAAGTCCTCGGCTGCAACACAATTACGATGATTATTATCAAGACAGCGAATGTGCAAATTAGAATTTCCGTTTAAATACTGACACCGCTTATGCGACACTCAGAAGCTATCATCTACTAAGCCTCCTTTTTGATATAAAGTCTGAAATGTACCAATCTCATCGTGCGCAGAGTCAAAATCGTAGCGCTTATTATAATTAGAAACCATTCCAATTTGCCCCGACTGCGCTCCACTCCCATGCATGTATCCAATGACATTCTTTCCAACAGCGTATTTTCTTACCGGTACTTGACTGTGCCCCTGTCCCAAGTTCTCTCCTTTCCCCTTCATATTGAAACCCTTTTTACTTAAGTTTGTAAAATTGTTCGTCACACCTGTAGTTTCTGTTCCCATCACACACCAACTGTTAACCTTAGTCCGGAATTCTCCCTCGCAGTCTTTATTGTTATATGGCTATTTTTTCCTCCTTGCTGGAAAAAGATGTATTCAGTTTAAAACGCGTGCTCCGAAAGCGCCACTTTCTGCCAGTGTTGTTAATGTCCTTTCACTGATAGCTTAATACACCAACATTTTAAAAAGGCCAATCAGATTTCTGATCACATTCTTGATGATGTAATTCGTCTCCTTCGTCCTGGATTATTTGCTGTGAATTCTTTCCGCCCATACGCCTGGGATTCCAATATATGTCTTGTCGTAAGTCGGCATATCAACGTTCCATATTATCATCCTTAGCACGATGCTCTGCGTATAAAGGGGCCGAAATACAGAAACGAAAACTCGAAAAGTATCTATACTAGCTGTGCAGGTTCACACTAATCAATTCACTCCCTCAACATCTAGTTTTTTACATTTTGGCCACGAAATTAGAGGAAGATTTGCTGAAAATTTTAGAATGATACTCTCAAAATAATCCCTATCCCTCCCTCCCAGCAATGGCCATTTTAAGGGCCGATATGTGGAAGAAATTATAGACGAGCAAACGACAAAAAGTGGAGATGAAATCATTCGGGACTGATCTATTTGTGTACCTGATCCCAAAGCATTCTGATTTCAGGGACACAGCCGCACAAGAAAGTATGTTCTTAATTTGAACGCCGGACGGAGCCTATCAACTTTTTAATATATCAATGGCGTTGTGGAACAAGAAAATTACTCAACGCGGAATGGACGCCAAGGCATCCATAGTTTAAGTGACAATCGAATATACAGACCACTTTAGGTCGGACAACTTCGGACTTCCACATATCGATTTCCTAGTCAGGCGATTGAAAGGCTGTCTTTTGTCAAAAACCACCAAACATAAGCATAAACTCTTGAGCGGGAGTTAATATACAGTATTGCTTATTATGATGGCGCAACTTTCGAAATTATCTTTATTAACATCTTTGATAGAACGACAATGTTTACCATGTGTCCCACAGCATGGTGGACGCAAGACAGAACCCTGTACGTAAAATAGTTTATGGCGGTAGCAGACAAGCGCAGCACCTGACGCACTGGACTTCCTCTCCCTCATGGAGAAGACTAAGTCAAGAGGACCAGGGGCGGGCTCAGAAGCAGCGACTGATAAAGCTAAAGAGCTCGTCTGCGCGTTCACACACACACGACTCAGTTCGTGTACAACGAACAAACTTACAACAATAACGCAGAGATGGTTCTGATCATGTCAGAATAAGAGTAACATAGATGCCAAATTAACACAGAGGTGATGCGACCTGACTCTCCGTCCTATGAACAGTGAGTTATCCCGTCAGGTGGCAGTCTTCCATGCCACGACTTTTGCCTATCGTGATGGTTTAAAGACGCATCAGATATTTTGTACAAACGAAATGTCCAGAAGGGTCGTGGGAGCGGATATTTCACCCCACTGTCCTCTACCAGGCAACAGTCTACTGTCCAAGCCGGTCAGTGCTCTGATGCGGGGATTTGGCTCCATTTGGTGACAGAGACAAATAGTCCGTCCCCGCGAGCCACACATGGCCTGGCACCTCGAACAAAAACAAGAGATCTAGAGCGATAAAACAACGCGTATGGTAAGCGATTTTTACTTGTAAACATCACATGACAAATCTCTGATTTCCATCTGGGAGGTGACAGACGCCTCCTGCAAAGGTATTTACGGGCAGAAGGGATGGATTGGTTTTAACAAACCAAGGCTGCGCAAAACAATCACCACTGCACCAAATATAAGCGATTACAGCAGAAAAACCTGCTCAAAGATTTGGCTATGAAGATACTCACCAGTTTCACCTTGCTGCTAGTAACTGTGTATGCACTACCTGCAGGTACCTTAGACCAACCGCACTTTATTTTACTAGGAAAT
Source organism: Spirometra erinaceieuropaei (assembly GCA_902702965.1). Lineage (NCBI taxonomy): Eukaryota > Metazoa > Platyhelminthes > Cestoda > Diphyllobothriidea > Diphyllobothriidae > Spirometra > Spirometra erinaceieuropaei. Next base: position 16,830 of record CACRXP010001536.1, on the reverse strand, counting down.
TACTTCATAGTTCATTTTTGAAGGGGACCTAATGCGTGCTCTAGGTTTTTAGTCGACATTATGTACCGCTTATTGAAAAAACACCTATTTTGTTAATTTCCACCAACTTTCTACACCGTTAGGATGTCCTATATTTCCCTTTCCAGGCACAATTTTTAAACAGTAGCCTATGTGACCGACTTTTCTATATATTTGCAGGAAATGCAGCTGGAACAGAAAATGGTATGCTCTTTAATAGTTACCTTTTAATTACGTTATTTTTCGCATATGAACATAGCAAAATATTTTTTACCAAGAGCGGAAGCAAAGCTAGTGGGAAAAAGCAAAGATAATTTAGGAAAGCGTTCTAATCTTATTGGCATGAACGCAGTGTTTTCAGTAAATTCGCAATGCAAATATAATCCGTGATACTTATTAAATGTCATAAGGCGCAAATACCGCATTCCCAAGGTTTTTATGTAATTGTCGCAGAACGTTGGGCAATTTCGTTTCCTAATTTTTTGGTTAGGACGCTATGTTCGTTAGTTAACGGAGTGGACCTTTTGTTTTCATGTATTAGACTAACCGAATCCATCATAACATGTCCTCTTCGCTTGGCTACACAAACAAGAACAACTAAGGTAGTTTACATTTTGCCGAGCTTTGATTAGGAGCATTAACTCTATGCTCCTAACCAAACCTCATAAGTCTGTTACGTTAAATAATTAAAAATGAAGGGATATCAAAAAATAATGAGGCAATTACAAACGTCTTTTCAGCTTACTTCTGTCTATTTCGTGTAAAAACGGTGATGAATGTGAACTAAGGACGAAATAGAGACTTTAAGCAAAAAGGACAAAGAAGGAACGCCAGGCTGACTTTAAAGAATACGTTTCATTTATTCGTTGACACACTTAATGGTCTTCAATTCAAATTATCTTTTGCATGAAACAATAGACGTTCTTGTGTTGAGTTGGCTAGGCAATATGAATGGACATTGATTGACTTCGAGAAGCATTGTTGCAAAATTAACTCTAAGATTATAATAGGTGTTCCAAAATAACGTGTGTTAACTTTGCATACCAACGACGAAAAGAAGTTTCTCATTTGTCTGAAGTGACGAAATTTACTTACCAACGATTATTTTCAACGGCGAAATTTTGCAAGTATTAACTTCTCTTTAAAAAGAAGCTAAGTTCCGTTCCATGGCTATTATCCAAAACGATTTGCGAAGCCACCCACGAGACACATCATCTACTATAGCTCGTTGTTCACCCTTTACGATAATATTAGAACCGAACTACTTTGTAAAGATGAAGAATGCCTTTGTCATTTCAAAAAAGCAAACAATTTTCCGTCTCACAATACAGTACCTGTGCTAACTCATGAAATGTCATGAATTAAAAAAGATAAACGACTTTAACGCAGAATCGGTAAGCAGTACGGCTCCCAAAGTCTGATAGCGGAAAATAAAAGATATGTCAAAGCAATAAAGCAAAGTTTGGTTTAGAAAATATTATTTACTGAGATAAAAATAAATAATTTTCGACAGAAGTCACATTTTCGAGAAACGCCTATTATACAACCAAGTTAATTAAGGCTACGTATGAGGGCGTATAAAGGAGGAGGGCGCATAAAAGGGCAAAAATAATTAAGGACAGAAACAGATACAAAAAATCAGTACTTTCTATTTCGGTATTTTGAAACATAAAACGTTACGGATTTGTAAAATAGAATTTTAGATGAAGAATCGCACCTTATTTCCGGAACGCAATAAGATATATTTTATCTGCATTTCCCTGATTTTCTTGATATTGAAATTTAATTTTTTCTTTTTGTACGAACGTTTATTGGAAAATTTCTTCCTTTTATTAATCTTCTTAAACAGATTAATAAGGTAAAACAAAGAATTTCGATCCGAAAGCTTTAATAGCGTAGGAAACTGTTTGAATATCAGGAATCCTCCGATTTCGCCTAAAGTCGGCCCGATTTCTATTTAATATACAGATCCATATCTAACTTTCCTTCAGCAAACGGCCTTTTCGTCTTTATTTCAACTAAATAAACACAAATAACAACACCAAAAATACGCTACAGTTTCCACTCTAATTTTGACCTCGGCATTTCATGAGTTAGCACAGGTACTGTATATTGCCAACTCAACAGTAGACCAACTAATTTTTACATGCTCCAATAAGATGCAAACGTAACGCATACATCGTTCATGTCAGCGTCTAGACAGTTTTCGATAACTGTAAAATTATGACCGACGCATCACCTCGTCTACGAGTAGCGAATTATATCAATTCTGGGTTAAAGGACTCCTCTTTTACCTTCAAGAGGGGAAAAAATTGGGTAAGTCTTGCTCTCCTTCCGTAAAAATGTTCAAATATGGATGTGAGAACGGTTACTCTAAATCTCTCGACGGTGTGATTTAGTTGTTACACTCTCCCTCTACAAGATTATTACATTACGTATATTTGACAATAAACAATATAGTGCCAACTCAACAGTAGGCTAACTAATTTTTCATTCTGCAACAAGAGGAAAACGTAATGCATACTTCGGTCATGCCAGTGTTCAATCGGTCTTGGGTAACTGGTTGAACTATGAACGACGCATTATCATGTCTAAGAACAATGAATACCATCAATTTTGGGTTTGATGACTCCTATTTTCACCTTCAAGAGACGAAAACCTGGGGTAAGTCTTGCTCTCTTTCTGCCAAAAACGTCGAAATATGGATGTAAGAAGATTTGCTATGAATCCCTCGATGGCGGAATTTAGACGTCATACTCTTCCTCCACAAGATTATTGCGTTACATATATAAAACAAATTTATTGTCGTCTTTTTCAGGCGAATGGTTCCTGGGTATTGTCAAAGGTCAGTTGGCACAATTTAATTTTTTGAATATGATTTATTACGACGTGCTAATGCGTTCACTCAACTCAGTTGTTGTAATGCAGTGGGAGCAGTAAACTTGGGTATGTCAAAATATTAAGCGCCTATTAATTGCAAAAACTTTATTGCTTAGTAATTTTGGCGGATTTTGTCAAAGTATGGTCTAAACGAGCATATTTTTTTACCTAGCGGATTCCCTACTAAAAAGTTGGCTCGGTTAGTACAGGATTCAACTTCTTTCGAATGTTCGCAAATGCTCTATCTTGTTTAGCATCTAATATTTGCATCCGATTTTCTACATCAATCTGTTTTAGGCAAGGACAGCAAAATATGTAAGTAATTGCTCTAGAAAAAACAGGCGTTCAGCCGACAAGCAGAACCCTTACAATACTTACTAAATGTAAACTGTTGTACGTCCTGTAATAAGGGAACATTAAGACAGATGAATTTGCATGTTCCAAAAAGACGAATGCATCCACCTTTCGTCCCGTAAATGCCGTCCCTGCATTCTTCTGTCCACTTGGGTTGTTTGGTGACGATGTACAGGTTGTCTGACTGCTATTGTGCCGCTGACATCTCAGGGGTGGAACCGTAGGCAAGACATGAAAAAACTAATATGACGCAGATTTACATTTGCGAACTACCTGAGTTGCATCACTGTTCTAAAAATACCAACACAAGTTTATCACAGTTTTGAAAGGTATGCTTATCTTCCTGCAGACAGTTCCTTGTCGATTATCCTCTCAGGTACGTTATGACAAATTGTAAACCATTTCATGTCATAGCCAAATAATCTTGAAATCCAGCTGCAAAAAACAATAAATTTCGACTGCAACGTACATGTGTTCACTGTCATTGCCAAACACTTGTGAATATCAGAAAGCGGACTTCTGTTCCTAAAGTCCTCGCCCTTAAGAACTGCAACACTTTATGTCCGGCTGGCTTCCCGTTTTCACAAAAAGCTCAGACTACAGTAACCAGCGTCATGAAGCTAACCACAAAATGGATAAGCGATACGTAAGCCATGAGATTAACTTAGGTGCTAGCCAATTTAAGCAGCCATCAAAAACGCACGTCCTCTGCTGAAGTGATTCCACGTGGATCTTTTAGTGTTGTACGCCTACTGTTTGGTTCTCGCGAATTGATCTGTATGCGACAATCAACGCACAGATTACAGGAAGTTGTCCTCCTTCGAACGACCAGTTAAACGGTTTCTGCCATTCTCATGCACAGTTGCAAAGCTAGTCTAGCAACATCAAAATCAGACGAGGTCATATGACGGTCGGCATTGCGCCTACTACGACCAAGCTCGGATTGAGTAGGCGTTAAATTTCCTATGACGAGTAAGGTAACCTTTGCAAAAACATTCAAGGAAAATGTGAACGCATAAAGGTAGTAACATGCAACGCGTCCACAAACTGTGACTCGTGTGCTGCGCGCTTACTTGTTTCTCGCCCGCTGGCACCACTTTTATTCTTGGGGCAGAATGGGAAATGTTTAAAGATGTCTAAAAAAAGTTAAGCTGTTCATGCTGCAATGTAAATTTACTCACTTATTTACCTACAAACGCATGTCAACTGAACCGGCTTTACACACAGCGTTTAAGATTGATATCTGTGACCTAGTGGAATGGTCTATATGTATTTACCGACAGCCATTTCAGAGACCATATAACTTCTGCCGACAACATATGACGTAATTTGGTTCAGGAAGCTGTGTGTGTGTCCTTACAGCTGACCAACAGGCAGATGCGTTCGACTAATACGGGAGCAAGATCGGGATCAAGCCGGCATTGTTGGGAATGCGCACCCATGACAAATGCCAGCATTGGGGGCATGGTGGCGCGCCCGAGTGCACGCTCATACCGCTCCACTTGGGATCCGAGTGACCTACACCCTTTCCTAGTTATGTAAAATCCTGGTCTGTAGGCGTTGTGAATCAGGTAGCTTGATAGTACGCCTAGGTGCAGGTTTTCGCGTGTCAGTCACTTGCGGCTTCCTCCTCTTCCAGCCTTTTTGATTCTTTCATGACCCGGGTCCCATACGGGGAAAGGAGGAGTGCGCTAACTGCTAAGTGGAAGTCTGTTATCACTATAGATGAATTCACTTGCAAGACACTGTTAGTGATTTCACTCTGTTGTGAAACACACAGTGGGCATTGCCAGCCACGACGGTCAAACCGTCATGTGTGTTAAAATACAATTTTGCAGTGTATCATCCATTCTGTCTGTCCCTAACTGAGAAATTCATAATACGTCCAGGTATTATGAGTTCTTATAATTGCGACGTTAAATGAACTTGTTACTGAACAGCTTATTGTTAATTTCAGGCTTCTTGGGAAAAAGCAAATCGTGAGTTATATACAATTACTCAGTTGAAGGTGACTTCTGTCATTTTGCATGTGATTGCCAAATTTATGGTCATATTAAGAAGCCTCTCCTATAAGCGGCAGAGGACCTATTTAACTTGCAATGAGAGTAAAATAATGTTGACTACCCAGAAACTGCTACTTTCTGCGAAGAGGTTTAGGTGAGCCTGTAGTACGATAGTTTTCTCGTCAAGAAAACATTATTTTGAAAGCTGTTACACATATTATGCATGACCGCAGACGGTAATAGTTGCAGCAAATGAGCAGTGCTATATAAGCGAATCGGATAGCGCCATTGGCAAATGCTGCGTGTTTGTGTGAGTATGCGACGGGATTTACGATCCATCTCTTCAAATGACAAGAAAACTCAGTCAAAATATATGTCAGTGCCCGTGACGAAGGTCAACATTAATGCTTCTTTTGGCATTTTAGTAAGTCTGCCTAGAACTCGCAACCAACATCCGGACTTAACTTGCCTTATTTTTAATAAAAAATAAAAGCACATGTACATGCCATTACTTTTCTTAACTTTGCTTCCCTAGCCTTCCTTCAGGACGCAGATTTTAAGTGGATTCGGAAAAGCATTTAGGGGCAGTTTGTTGTTACGTGGAAGAGCCGTATGCTAAAATCAGTTGATTCTGTGAAGGAATTGCCATCAAAATCCTAGTTCTAAGGTGACGCTTGCAATGAAACACGGATTGGAATGGTTTCTTCCGGACTACGCATTGTTGCAGTTGCGTTGACAGACCAAATTCGGTTTTTAGACTTCTGACGACAGAGACGACCAAACATCCGATGAGCATTTTCGACCTATTTGCCTGAATCAGCTTGTTATGCTTCGTCTAGGGCGGAAGGGAAGTCCAGAATACGTCTGATAACGATATCGAGCATGACGCAGTTTTCTCTCGATCACGGCTGACATAGTTTATCGGCCGAATATTCACTTCAGTTCGCGACATGCATTGGGCTAATCTGCAAGCCGCCGATCTTTTTTGATTGATATACGAGCCCAGTCTCAGAAGAAGAAGAAGAAGAAGAAGAAGAAGAAGGTGTGGTCTCTGGAACAAAGAGTTTATTGGCATGAAGTTTCGAATTCTCACACGAAACCATCATCAGCGACAGTTGCACAGTAGGATAATAGGGGCACAAGATACGCAGTATATATAGAGTGTGGTTACCAAGTGAACACACGCTTGCAATGTTTGGCAGTACTCGTGTTCATCGCTTGCGGCCGTGGTTGATGTGATGATTGCTTGCTGGTCCGTAGTCGAGCCGTTAATTGTCGTGCCGTCATCAGCGTTGACGATTCTTGGCGTGACGGTTACTCGCATCTTCTTCTTCTGAACTGCTTTCTGTAATTCGTCCGTGCACTTCTCTCAGAGCTCAGCTTTGTTCGATGGCCTACATTTGATCCACACATGAGCACTAACACGAAACGAAAAGCCGACCAGGAATGATCACTGCATGACACTCTTGTGTAATTTCAACTACTTTTCCATTCATGTGGATAAATTAGCGAAATCAAAACGACTATCAAATTCAAGTGGATACGGCTTTAAGAGGGTGTTAATCTAGGACGCAGTGAACAAGGTTAGTATTTTGTTAAAACTGCGGGTAAAATCTGTTTTATAGCATGCTTTTTTCGATCTACCAATTATGGGCAAATTCATACTAGAGGCGTTAGTGGAATCTAGGCGGAAAGACATGATTTCGCTTCACATGTTCAGTCTGTAGTGTAGGTGCGAAGATTGCAGTCTGTTGAACGGTAAGCTAAACATGTTTTTAAAAGTAATCCATGTAAATGTGTTGAGGGTTAGAAGAACACTTTCTTTGGTGTCTCCAATGTTGTCCAAGTCAAAAATATGAGATGCAATAGGATCATACGTAAGAAGATGTTTCTGAGCTTACTGTGGAAATTCAGAGCACCTGAGGCAGAATAATCTGCTTTCTCTCAATTAATATAAAAGCAAATGCTGAGCTAAGTAGATAAATTAGGGCATTTTATTCAGGCAAGGATCAACAGCCCGGTTATCATAGTATTCGTGTGCTGGTAGCTAATACTTTACAGAGGAAGTACTGATCTCTTCAACCGCTGAGAACCATTCAAAACCAACCCGTTGCTGACTGATAACTTGTATTCTCATTATTTTATTAACGCTCAGGTGCAATTAAATAGAGGCAACGACAGTTAAGAAGGGTTAAGGGACATATTGGCGCTGCGTTCTTCAGTATTTAAGGGCAAGGGTAAGCTAAATGACAATTTTCTGTCCAAATATGTAACCTTGCGGCTGTAAGGTTTTCTTGAGAGCGGTGAGACATCCTTTAACCGATTATTGGAACGGTCGGACTTGTAAATGACGTAGCTAAATCAGCGAATTCGAGATGCTTTTCTGACCCAGAGTGACACTTCTCGGGATAAATGGGTATCAGGTTTGAGAAGTAAACCGTTCCATGTATCTCCGAGAGAAGCCGATACCAAATGGGCAACGTGGTCTCCTAATCGGTTATGTTTGCGGTAATTTTGGCAATCCTTGGAGGGTGCTAATGCACTCTACGCGAAGTCGCTGTCGTGATGGAGGCCTGCGTTTACCTGCCGGCCGTTCGGCTAGAACGGTCTAATGCGAGAAAAGCACATCGACTCCGTCTTGAACGAGGCAATGCGTAGTCGCCGTAGCAAGATTGCGATGGCGCATTTAGAAATCCAAGGGACATATCCGGGCCCTTTTTAAAAAGTTATTCACATTGGACCTAAAAGTTCACCGGCGCCGCCGAGCAAGTTTATCTTACTGTTTCAGGAGATGCGACAGCAAGAAAATCTCCACTGAATTCCAAAAATCTAGTCGCTGTAGCACAAGGGAATTCGCCGACACAGGCTGAAATTAGAGTTACAGTTTCCTGACGAGTCGGATTCAAGTTCGACGTGACCTTCCTTTCACTCTTGAGGTGATAGCAGCATGAGGTACCATAAACAGAAACAGTGCCTTCGGCAGCACTATCTCCTCACTTGGATAAGTCATCCGGAATGAATCTACCTGGACTCACTCCGAAAGCCGGTGTGAATATTTAAGCCGAGATCCAGTCGGTGTCGGTTAGACGAACTGCTCAGTAATTATCACCCTGATGACTAACACGGAGGATGAAATTGTGACAAGTAGTGATTTTGCAGGCTGCAATCAAGCCAATATCACACCATCGACGTAGGCACCGCATCTCTACCATCGTATCGTAATTGCTGATGTGTCTACTGGGCACAGATTTGTCTGACTGGGCATGTTCGCACAAAATGAAATATCAAAACAACCAGTACAAATACCAAAACACATAGCGCTCAACCCAGCGGTACCACTGATGTCACTCACTCTACCAAGACCCCAAACTCCCTCAAGCACCCATGAATTCAGCATCCACGAGATCTCCGTACATCGAGTACGTCTCGGTAACCGTCACTCACCTTCTCCCTCCACGTAGAAACATGGTTCCATACAGACACCAGACAACAATCAGGCGTCAGGGATTGAAGCCAAAAGAACCGCTGCAACACAGAAACTGTCTGGCTTTGTTCCATAAATCCGGTGAGGTTGTGATCAAAGAAGTATGTCGGAAAAATTGGGAGATTACTTTGGACGTAGATGGCTGAGCACGCAGTATCAGGGAGGAGGGACGCCAACTCCCAAATCGTGGCTCGCCCGACAGGACGTGGCTACAGCTGCAAGCTCGGCTAGGCCGCAATTATTGCCAGATGAGCCGACTGCAGGATCCACGGGCTGATTTCCTATGCTTTTCCAGCTAGCAGCCCATCAATAAATATAATGACCGCCCCTGCTCCTATGCAGCGCTAAGACATTGCCTGGTCGAATAGGTAGTCCAGCGTGGAACTCATGTAAATGATGTTTATAGTACCAGAATTGTTGGATCGATTTATGAGTCGATACGATGGCAACAGTAAACACTGGTGATGCATTCGCCACGTTATTGTCACGGATGCGGTGAACAAGCAGTCGTTACATCAAGCGTAACCATTTACGATGAAGTTAAGAGCCTCTTACTGCAATAGACATGTTGGCGTTAAGCAGTCCACCCTTTCAATGCCGGTCCATCTGCTCATTCCCTGCCGTTATTTGTCGCTGACTTTGGTTATGGATTTTAGACTGAATCAGAAATACCAGACGAATCAAATCCTTGTTCCAGCGATCGAATCTCCTTCCTCGCACATTTAAGGCAAGTGCCAAGATGAAATCTTAGACTAAAAGTGATATTACGTAGACTTTGGAGGTTGTGGGAATGAACGTATGGTTCACGTTTTGATGTGGACATGTCCCTGAGTGTCAATGAGGGTTAGGTAGAGCCGTGTCACAAGGGGGAGGAGGGGAGAACGGGGGGGGCGGAGATATGCATAAAGTTAATCGAGCCTTGCCAACAGTAGACGCGGAGCATGCGAGAGGTTCCTCTGACGCACAGGATCGGCCTCCGTAGCCTGATGGCAGTCGCTTCTGCTGTTGCTAGTAGGCGCTGACCCAGTCGCATAGATAGTTAGATGGGACCTTATAAATAGCACGGATGGTGGCGTTGGGATCTACACAATGCCCAGAATCAACCATTTGTGTGAGAATGCAGCTGTGCATGCCATTAATTTTACCTTTCCTCGGCTATGCCAGCGGGTGTTCTCGTACTCTTGTGTATAGGCGCCGACTCGTACTTCTAATATAGCCTGCTCCACAGGAGCAAGTAAAGGCGTAAATCAGTACTCAGTACTTCTTTAGGAAAACTTCTTCGCGCTTTCTGAAACACTTTGCGTATAGTCTCTGGCATTTGAAAGACTGATGTTCAACTGTTGCCATTTTAACTACACGTATTGAATCCCAATGACAAATACCAGACGGCTCATCAGCACCACTTTCGTCAGTCATTTCTCGAATTCCAATAATAGACTACAGCGAATAGCTACTGGATGATTTTCTGCCTATGCTGTTCGTTGTACAATTTAAAATTTTTATTTCTCTTTTCTCACGAAATATGTGACTATGGACTTTTACGGCATGCGCAGAATGTTTATCGGCTAACGAGCGTTCTCCTTCACCCAACTTTGCAGGCAGACACTTGTTTATGAGTTAACATGGACATCAATCTTCACGACTCTACTTTTGCCGGCTCAATCTTGAACCGCCCTATATGGCTGTCACCGTACAGGCTATAGCCTCTTGGAACCAATACGGGTAGTAATGCATTTCAACAACCTTTATTGGATCGAAGGCAGTGTGGGTGGTCTTCTGACTGCTGATTAGGCCTGAATTTCCGGCTAAAAATACAGTGACACGAATGCGAACGAGTGAAAAACTTCCCAGAATAGAGAGACTGGTAAGACACGGATAGCCTTGCGTTAAATTCCAAGAAAGATTCCCATTCTCTTGTCTTCACCTTAACCGTTAACTTGACCATAACCGCAAACTTAACGCTGGGACTACCCCTAAACCCAACTTAACCTTAAACCTCATCTCCCTGTTACTCAGCACAAGACAACCAGGGAGGCGGTGTGGGTTCCTATTCCGGAGTCCCACCGAGATATTTTAGCCTAAATAAGCACATCAACCGATTCTTCGCGCGACTTTGTCGCGGCGTAATCATCTCTAGTTGTCCAAAGAAGACATTTTTGACTGTATTCACCAACAAGGAGTAAAGAGTGCTGATTCTTACATATGTAGCTCATTTTTTGAGCATGGGGCTTGACTGGAATGAATTCATTGTAAAATAATTAGACGAAGAGAGAAAAAGTCCTCTGTGAAGTGAAAATATTCCTGATTGAGTACTTCATTTTGACTTCAGTTATGCTTCATGACATAAGTATCGCTCAATCACTCTCGACATTACAGATTCTACGGAAGGGGAGTCCGTATGAAAGGTTCTGCCACAAAATCAGATTGTGTTTACGTTTTTCCGTTTCGAAACAACTGTATATTCTACTCGTTTATCTCATGAGCGATTTACACTGCATTCCTCTAAACGCTTTGCTTGGATATTACGTCTATTGGTTAGCCTAAAGAAATGATGAGATTAAAATATGCTTTGACGCACTGTGCGATCAGGTACAAACGGTAGATAAATTCAGGCGTCCAGAATATCCTTCCATCAAGGGCTTGACTGATTATTCTGAAGCATGAGTTAACATTAGCAACAATATCTTGAACCCAGGACGCCAAATACGCAACTCGAATTTGTCGCAGCTTCAATACGAGCACTTGGGTCAGACGACGCTCTTAAGCATATCTCAGAGCACGTAAGGCAGGTGGTTAGCGGTATCTACTCCTTAGAGGACAGAAATGGACATTTCTGCTTTCCAGTGAAGATGCGGGCCTGCAAACCTGGTTGGTCGTTATCGAGCGGTTGTCAGTGCCTGGTCGCAGATTGTCACTGCACATATGTTGACGGTCATTACTGGCTTATTTGCTGTCCTATGCCCGGTGGTTCGGACTCGGCATTCTACTCCTACTAATGTGGATCACAGTGTCACCAGGTTTATTTACCGTCTTTTATGTATGGTAAGGAATACTGACTTGTTCCTAGAGCTCCACGATTCAGACTAACAGGAGCGCGAAGGATTTCCTTCCATCACAGTCTGTAAACGCCGACGATTTTATAGAGTTGAACCCATTGGTGCTTTCCTCACCTATTAAAACACTTCAGAGTATTTCTAGGGTTTATCAACTTTAAAAATAATACTGATATGTATGCTGATTTTGAGTAGTTAATCGAGACTACCTCCAACAGTTTGGGTCTAATACGCTCATGAACATGAATGTTTATGGCTGAAGCAAATCTCACAACCAAATAAATGCATCTGCCGTGCATCAACACTTTTCTGGTTGAGGTTGGTGTGGGGACACCGGCAACTAATTTAGCCTAACAGCTGGACAGCAGCATT
>CACRXP010001535.1:31059-55789 GCA_902702965.1 Spirometra erinaceieuropaei | reverse complement strand
ACCGGAGGCAGGAGAAGGAACAGGTGACTGGCACGGCGAAGGAACCTGCGCCTTGACGTTCAGTAGGTGGGCTAACTCATGGAATGCCGACCAAGATTTCGAAATGCGCTCTCTTTTCGAAAAGATTGATTACTTGTACTTGATACGGCTGCGATCATACCTGGTCTAGCCGGCCTCGATGGTGTTGTCCCGAACTGTACCTCTCCACCCGCGACGATCCGCGGCAGCACATCTGGACAGCTCAACCCATTGCCTTCGCCAACGACGGAGACCGAATACCGAAGGTCCAAAAACCACCTCCATGTCTTGGCGGACTGCGTCGAGTCAGGTTTTGAACTGGCTCCCTCTTCGACGCCTCCAATGGTGCAACGGTGCCGGAGCTCCTGAGGTGGACGACGAAGAGCATACCCAAACCACCTCAGTCGTCCTTCATGGATGGCCTGGGTTATTCTTGCAATGTTGTCGCAGCGAGCGCGGACTGTCTCATTTGAGACGAAGTCGGTATACTTCACTCGAAGGATGCTCTTCAGGCAGTGGTGGTCGAGTACCTCCAGTTTTCGCTCCTCCTCCTCCTCCACACGCAAAGCCCAGCATTCACAACCATAAAGGACAGACCGGACAGATGCACAGTACACGCGAATCTTAGTGGCGATGGAGAGGTCACGTCGGTTCCACAGGCATTTCCGAAGGCTTGAGAAAACCAAGCGGGCAGCATCGATTCGGGAGACAATGTCGTCCTTACTCTGTCCATGAGGAAGCAGCCTCGCCCCGAGGTATTTAAAACTGTCTACTTCTTCAAGTTGACAGCCTTCAATCCCGAGGGGTGCCTTTTCCTGGTCAGGGATGCAGCTGCACAACACTTTAGTATTCCCAGCGTTTATGGATAAACTCACCGATTTAGCGACCTTGTTCACCCGTAACACCATAGACTGCAGATCACCAAAACTTGAAGCAAGTAAGGCGATATCATCGGCATAGTCAAAATCATTCAGTCGGGGTCCGGGTGCTAACTCAACACCGTCACCCTCGTGTAGGGCTCTACCGAGAATCCAGTCACCCAGTTAAACAGAATGGGTGACAGGATATAACCCTGTCGAAATGCGTTCTCGTTTCGAAAAGATTAATTAAGTACGGTTGTAAAACTAATCATCATGCAGAATAATTCTATAATGATCCAGTTACCGCAGGGTGTCGGCTTACGAAAGAACTTATTTCCGACTGCATGTAGGAAAAACACTGCAAAAAGTGACTGCTTAAGTAGCATGCAATCTTCTCATTGATTTTCTATGCCCTCGAAAATTCAATTATATTTCATGGAAAATGCATAAAAATATTCATTCTTTTACTTATTCGGTAAAAAATCACGTCTTCTTTCAATTTCATACTCAAAAGAAGAGTATAATTCGGTTTTACAAAAAGTTTCTAATTGTGAGATTTTTAAAACCGTTAAATGGCCGTTCATAAAACGTCATGTCTCAGCATTCACCAATGTGGATTGTAACGTCAACAATATTGCTCAAATCCACTGTTTAATTTTATGAACCCTATAAGGTCTCCCCTTAACACCGTGGAGAAATGCATGGTTTTTCATGCACGAAAAATATACGTCTTGTAGTTTTGAAAGCCTGAACGCAGGTGTAACAGCAGGTCGGGTTCGAAATTATTCGGGAATTAGAAAAGTTTTTTTAAAACCGAGTTATAGTCTTCTTTCGAGTACAAAATCGGAAGAAGACGTGATTTTCTATCGAATAGGCAGAAGAATGAATACTTTTATGCATGTTTTCCATGAAATATAATCGAATTTTCAAGGGCATCGAAAATCAATGAGAAGATTGCATGCTACATATGTCGTCATTTTTTGCAGAGTGTAGTTCTTACATGCAGTCGGAAATAGGTTCATTCGAAAGCCGACACCCTGAGGTAACTGGATCATTATAGAATTATTCTGCATGATGATAAGTTTTACAACCCTACTTAATTAATCTTTTCGAAACGAGAACGCATTTAGAAAGTTCGGTTGACATTTAATTAGTTAGCCCACCTAGACGTACCACTACAACCCATGGTCCAGAACGTACACAGACGAGGACTTACACAACAGGAGAAATAGGAGACAGTAGGGATCCTAACTGGCGCGGTTTAAGCCTGCACCCAGGCGTGCCACACGCATCTCACAAGCACAAACGCACAAACTCCGTGCGATTGCAACCCACAGACGACTCACCTCTTTGATCTCCCTCAAACTGGCAAGATAGGAGACTTCCGTTTCGAGGAGTTCGTTGATGACACAGTTGATTCTCTTAGCCGCGAGGTAGGCCTGTGGACAGGAAGCGAGCTGGGGCAAAACAGAGGAGGGAAGGGGCGCCTGTGGGCGACTGGGGTGACTGGAAGTTCGGTTTCTGTAATTGTCCAACATGAGGTCCTCGCGTTTCAGCTCAGAGCAGCAACGCAGCAATCCTCTGTATGTAATCGCGCACTCTTCTCCGTGTTGAGGCGCAACCTCCTTTCTACACGGCGGGAAAATACACAAAAGCAAAAGACGTGATTCTAGGAGGTATTCTGCACAAAATCATGCCAGAATATTAAAGTGTTCAAGTAGGCTTTGATGACATTTGATGCAACTGTGATCATGGCGGATCCACTCGACCTCCGCCATGTCTCCGCATTTCATCTGAAGCAATGTTAAGACAGACGATGGAAGAGCGGATTCGAACCGTCAATCCCCTTGAATTCGCCGCGGCCACTGAGCTGGCGCAGTGACGCTGGCCACCTGTACGGGCTGATCGATTATCAATCTTCCCGGATTCACAGGAACTGTTTGAATTAACACAGGGTTGGCGATTATCGATCCGGTTCCGGCCTCGCAGGCGGCCGCGGCCTGATGACGACCAATAAAACATCCGTGCAGTGAGTGACCGTTTTTGATTAGTGAGTGACCGATCCCATGAAATATTGGCTGAAATTTTGAACTTTGTTTTCGATTACGAAGGGTTACTTAGGCGCCGTTGTAACACTGATTATCTTCCGGCAATCCTATAATATTTCAGACTTAGCAAGATGTCGGTTCTTGATTGCATTTCTTTTCAATCTCCTGTAGGAACCGTACTCGGTAAAAAATAACTACTTATGAAGCATGCATTTTTCGCACTGATTTTCGATAATCTTAAATATGTTTTATAGAAGATGTTTAAAAATATTTTTTCTCGCATTTGATAGAGAATCGTGCTAACTTTATATTTTATACTCAAAAAGGGAGTATAATTAGGTTTTAAAAAGTTTCTTATTATGAGATTTTTGAGACCGCGCAATGTCCATTAATAGAGCATCGTATCTCTCCGTTCGCCATTGCTTCTCATGAAATGTACAACATAGTCCGCATCCACTGAAAAATTTTATGGACATAATATGGTTTCTTTTTAAAGGGATAGAAGAATATGATTTTCCTTACGCCGAAGGCATGCAGCTTGTAGACTAAAATCACTAGGCGCCAATGCAACGGCTGACCAGGCTCCAAATTAATCGGGAATTAAAAACTTTTTTGAAACCTAAATGTACTCCTTCTTGAAGTATAAAATATAAAGTTGACGCAATTCTCTATCAAACGAGAGAAAAAATATTTTAAGCATATCTTCTATAAAATATATTTGATTTTATAAGACCATCGAAAATCAGTGCGAAAAATGTATGCTACATAAGTAGTCATTTTTTTGCCGTGTACGGTTTCTATAGGAGATTGAAAAAAATGCATTCAAAGGCCGACATTTTGCGGAGTCCGAAATATTATAGGATTATGCCGGAAGATAATCAGTGTTACAACGGCCTCTAAGTAATACTTCCTAATCAAAAACGCGTTTCGGAGTTTTGGTCAACATTTCATGAGATCAGTCACTCACTGTAAAAGCCACTATCCTGCCCCAGCCAGTCATACACAGGCCATCAGCCGAGAATATTGGGAACTAGGATCCAGGAACAGTTAGTCGTTGAGTTTAATGCTCAAACAGTTGTGCAGCAGAAAGATTAAGTCGTTTGAAGGCGGCCTTCATTGCTTTGGCCCGATTACATCACAATCAGCTGCAATAAAAGTCGGGTGTCTCTATCCCCCATTCGACTATACAGTTGGGGTTCTAGGGCAGTGCAAGACGGGGGATGATGCAATACTCTAATACTGTTTTAGAAGAAAGAAAGAAGAAGAGGAGGAGGAAGAGGAAGAAGAAGAAGAAGAAGAAGAAGAGGAGGAGGAAGAAGAAGAAGAAGAAGAAGAAGAAGAAGAAGAGGAGGAGGAAGAAGAAGAAGAAGAAGAAGAAAAAGAGGAGGAGGAGGAGGAGGAGGAGGAAGAAGAAGAAGAAGATGATGATGGTGGTGGTGGTGGTGGTGGTGGTGGTGGTGGTGATGGTGGTGGTGATGATGATGATGATGATGATGATGATGATGATGATGATGATGATGATGATGATGATGATGATGATGATGATGATGATGATGATGATGATGATGATGATGATGATGATGATGATGATGATGATGATGATGATGATGATGATGATGATGATGATGAAAAAGAAGAAGCAGACGCAGAAGAATATGCGGTCACTGAAACAAGAAGTTTATTAGCCCGACGTTTCGGATTCACACTCGAACTCATCAGCAGAAACAGTCGCAGATAAAGGTAGTGGACGCACAAAGACTGCAGGACACAGCTGCCGTGGGGTCACATGCGTACCATAATTAAAAGTTCTCGCGATCACCGCTGGGGGTCGTAATTAAGGCGATGATGGCTCGTCAGTCCGCGTCATCGCCTCCATTACGATGCCCAGCGGTGGTCGTGATAACTGTTAATTATAGTGCCCATGTGGCTCCATGGCAACTACGTACTATAAATACTGCAGTCTTTGAGCCTCCACTACCTTTGTCTGCGACTGTCTCTGACGGTGGGTTCGAGTGGGGATCCGAAAAGTCCGGCCAATAAACTTCTTGTCCCAGTAATCGCATCTTCTTCCTCCTCTCGGCTGCTTTCTGGAACTCGCATGTTCGTTTCTTTTGGCAATACCGTTTCAGTCTGCAACCTTCCTATAGGTGACAGATTTGGCAGATGGACTGAAGGTACTACCAGTGAATGGCCCGCGACGGTCAGACCCGGCAGTAATCTGCCCCACTAGAGGTCAATTCACCCGCCGTCACATGTAAATACGCAGGGTAGTTGCAGTTGGCATACTGAGTCTTTGAGGGGGTAGGCCCTCTCGTCCAGTCGTCATGCCAGACGCTTGCTTTTTCAGCACACCTTTGCATCTCCTGCGACCCCTCCCCTCCCTCCTGAGTCGTCTCACAGCCAGTCCAGATTGGTGAGCTTCCCGAGTACACGAAACGGTACCAGGGCTAGACGGCACGGAGCTGAGAAGACCACACAGACCGAAGGGCAGGTTACATTTGCGCGGGTGGGCATAACTTTTTTTAAACGTGGCGGAACGTGATATATCAAGCATTCTAATACCTCGCCTTCGTAAGGAGCCGAGCGTTCATCAAATTTCCGAAACTCCGCCCACGATGCCGCATGACCGGGAGATTGCAAAGCGCCTGGCATGTGCAACAAGAATGAGACGCTCAGGACCACGGCATCCACAGACGACGGCTAGCGGAACGACCGACAGGCGGGCCTACCGACGAAATAAGCAGGCTGCCGGATCTGACGAACAGGCGATCGGTTACCATGCTAATACCAACAGGCCTGGTCGGGCATGCATCTGACAAACCAATAAGAAGCATTCTGATACGACTTCACCCTCTGTCGGGTACATGATCAGTTGCAAAACATGCAGACTACCCGACCAGACAAGGAATTGCGCCTTCAGGCGCGTCGTAGCAGATCAGTGACGACTTGGCAGAACGGCCAACTAGCAAAATGTCATAGGCCGAGACGGCATCATGATACGCCGAGGGTTGCCCGCCATCAAATAAGGCGTCGACTGTCGCTGTACGAGGCACTTCTGGAACCGATGTGCCCGAGAGGTGGATTCAGACGTCTGACTTCGAACAGGAAAGTATTCCCACGCCGAGCCGGCCCCTGTGACGGCTACCTCGTGACCCATAGCTTAGGCAGGCTCACGAGGCGCGCCCGAAAGGTTGTGGTGCGTCCGTTCCAAGCGGAACAATTTCCTAATCAACAATAGTAAACTTGCGGATGTTATACGACCTAAGAAACCATTCCGTGGGCGGCTGTATATATTCTAGCAAACATATCTTCCAATTAAGAATGCATGCCGATCTAAACCACAAAATTGCAAAGCGAGGTGATTTGCAACAAAGTGATTTTGGCCGGCACTCTCAAACATCCACATTCCTGACTACTGAAAATCAGCGGGACATTACACATATAGTATGTGGCCTATCTCATGAAACCTGATGACAGGAACTCATATGAGAATTTTTGGACGTCTCAAACGTTGTGTATTTTGCTCGCTCGTCCAGCCTTTTCAAAGAAATGTCCTTGTCTACACAATTTTATGTAGCACAATGCTCGTAAACTTGGGTGAAAACTGATGTTGCGATATATTCAGGCAATTTCCTACGCTAATACCTGTTCTAGACTTCGGTTGCGCATCTGCGTATGTTGTTCTTTAAGAGGAGAGTAATTTACTTTCGAGAGTTCTACTAAACGGAACTTGCCGCATTTTAAAACCGGTTTTTTGTCCGATGCTAAGTGTGGGAATCTGTTATCTAGCAAAGGTTATTGGACAACCAGACGTTTTATCGATTTTCAAGTCAGATTTGTTGTGGACGTTCATTTTATTCGACGATGAGGTTCCCTGTTTAAATGAGTCTTAAAATATGACCCAGACGACCTTCTACACGAAACAAGAACGCATAAATACTCATCACTTCGGTAAATGCCTTCAAGACGTATCTTATTTTAGAGGTTTTCGCAAACAACACAGAAGCTGTCTTTGTGGCTAATCGATGGAGAACACTGATGATTACGATGTATTCCGCGATATTTCAAGATCGATCGGAAACTCAACGTAATCCTTGACAAACGAACTGTGTATATTAATTGCACTGGAGAAAAGTCTCCATCATGTACACAAAATGGTAGATATACGATTACACCTCTCAATTCTATCTTAATGTATTAGTTACTGACCCGTCTGGTAACATGTGCCCTTACAAAGACTTCTGTTCCTATGACGTACTTATCGGCGAAATCAAGCGAAATCCTGTCTGCCTTATTGAACCGCATGTCAATTAAGAAGCGTAAAGAATATCACGGATTTAGAATCTATACCCAGAATGTAGGCTATTGGTAAACCGCCACGCCTGAAATTACACTAATTTTTTAAGGATATTTAAATGTAAACTTCAGTAAAAGATTATTTTCAAAGGTCGTTCTATATGTGCTTTTATATTTACTTGCTGTTTTGTATGGACAGGCTTTCCATACAAATAAAATTGAAGTTTACTAGACTACAACCATTAGTGACGTTTTTGGGATTTTCCGCTTTCTGAAATAAATCGACATTGCTAAGCAATGTGGCATTGCTTTTAATATTTATTTTAGGGTTTTAATTCGCTCAAAGTTGTTATTAATTGACATAGATACTGAGTCAATAAAAGCGAAGAGACGAGTCCCAGGAAGTAGTCTTGAAGGAGGAGACACGCTCGCTGGGACAAGAGCTTTATTCGCCTGACGTTTCGGATTCCTGCTCGAACCCATCATCAGAGACAAAAGCAGATACGGTTGGTTCATGCACAAGCGGCTGCAGCACATATAGGATGCAGTCGCCATGCTACCGCATACCTATCAATATTCACGTCTCCCTTCCCCCCCCCCTTCCCCCCATTTCATCAGGAATTGTTACACTTTGTGCTCTGAATATTTGATGGCCGATATTTGCGTCGTTAACTGCTGCAATTTCACTACGTAAGGCACAACGGGACGAGTGAGTTCCGTAAGAACGATCGGTGAGTGCCCCTCTACCATCGGCCCTCGTGGTCAGTACTGCGTGTATGCATGTGGGGTGGTTGATTCGTGGACTGAGAGTCAGACTCAATGGCTCCACTTTAGGGTGGCCTCTCGGCATTCTTATAGACGCGACATCTGAGTCTCCCTTTCTGTGAACACCTGGCTTATAGTAGAATGAACGGGTCGGATTTGGCATGCGTACATGTGTTTTCCAACCATTGGGCCAGAGCCCACATCTGGTCCTCTTTATATTGTCTTGACATTGAAACCTGCTGGGTGAGGGGTGAGCGCGGTAGATGCGACGCAAGTCAGTGGTGCTGTGTTCACCCCGTGGGGCACACGGTGGACGTCGTTCGTGACCTGCTCAATTCAGCTGGAGATGAGGTTGGATGCAGTGGCCAACACGACATAAAGCAGTCGTCTACCCGGCCAGCACAGTGAAATCGCCATTACCTCCAGCCATGTGAACTGCATTTTTCGGGTTTTGGAAATCGGCGTGGGTAGGGATCATGACCGGAGGGTGGCGACGGGTAAGGGCAAAGGAGCAGCTGATTGGATGAGCAAGACATGGCGGATGGTTTGGCCTAGGACCAATTACGAGGCGTAACTGTCACCTTTTTCAGTGGAGCTGGAAAATCTGTTTGAAGAGGCCTCCTAAGCTAAGGTGAGAGAGACGAACATAGCGTGAGCGGGCATTTGGCGCACCAATATCCTATAACTGTGACGACGCTCACCACTGGAACACTGGGTGAGCCCGAAGGTGACCCGTCGCATCTACCTAATAGTGGTTCCCAATGTTCGATAGTCTGTCTACGCGTGCGATAATGACTTGGTGGCCACAGCAGGGATCCGTTGCAACCTGGCCATCAATTATGCATGAGAGCGAGTAACCCCGTCAGCTGGCAACCTTCCAAGCCAGGACTGACCGCGTGTCAGACATGCTGTGAGCATGAGACCACTCCCACCACGATGGGATGGGGTGGTAGACGTAAGGTGAAAGTCTCGGTCTACTGTGTGCCACGTACATGCACGGCAGTGGTTAGGGGCGCGCGCAGACCCGGCGCAGTCCGATTGACGCGTGCAATGAGACAGTGTGATCCCAATTTTGGTCAAACGCACCTGCAGGACAGTCCGCTTGTGGAGGGATAATGTGGTGGCATAAAATCAATAAATCTTATAAATTACTTCAGGTGTATGAGGTTTTATCTACACAAATGCCAGTCTTCTGCACGCAAAACAGAACAGCCGCAAAGATGAAAGTAAGTCACCTTGCGAGTCGATAAAGATAAGGCACCTTAATTTGTGCACAGATGACAGATCATCGCAGTGAATTCAAGCGATCGACGATTATCGGCGGGGTTGGTCATCTATTTCCTGTGATCTACGTCACACATACCAAAATCGGTTACGGGATAGGCAATAGGATGCACGTAAACAATCTCTACGTCAAAGTGAAGTGTTTATGAAGACTGTAGAAGTGAGATATTGAAATAACCAACCACTTATTTGGTGGAAAACGACAGCTAAGCACCTTATCCGCCACCACAGAAATTCTGGATGTCCAAACCGGGCTTTTTTTGACAATGAACCTAATGGACGTCTTCTTAGGTGTGTCGGTTTAGACTGTGTGAGGTTCGTGATATCACGACTACTGGGCAGCCATCCAGGATGCGAGCCCGCATCTGGTTTGGGACAAAACGCCTGGCGAAGCGGAAAGACAGTCAGTGAAGTGTTGGCCGAAATTCTGAAACGCGTTTTCGATAAGGAAGTACTTATTTGGGGCTGTAAGATTGATTATCGTTCGGCATAATCTCATGATATTTCAGCCTTGCCAGCATGTTGACTTCTGAATGCAATCGGTAAAAAAATGACTGCTTAAGAAGTCTTAAGAAACTTGAAGCAATATTTCCCCGGAATGAATTTAAAGCAAGCAAGGGCAGCAGAATTTAATGGTACCAGTAAATTTTGCGACGGCTTCTCAACTGCAGCCTGTCGTTGCCTGAATGGCTTCTAAAGCAGGAGAATAAGATTCCACGGTCTTCTATTACAAAACATCTCCTTGATAGTGGCCATTCGGTTGACCCCAAAAAGTCATTTCGAGTATTAGTTCGAGCACGAACTACTCGGTTTTTGCGCTACCTGGAGACAGCCTATATACGGCGGGAGAAACCCAACCTATGTAAACAGTTAGACCACGTGGTCAACCTCAGCTTACCCTGGTAGACCTGAGCCCTTTTGATTTTCGAAATCCCTCGGCATGTTTGCTTCCCCATTTCCTTTCCTATGTTGCATTTTGAATTTATCATTTTATTGATTAGTCTACGCGCAGTATACGTTGACCTTGCTGTTGTACACTCATTTTCTCTGTCGAAATTCAAACCTCTGTACCTTTCTCACTTGTTATTTGTGTTATGCAACGACAGGCTGCAGTTGAGAAGCCGTCGCGAAATTTACTGGTGCCATTAAATTCTGCTGTCCTTGCTTGCTTTAAAGTAGTATTAATCTTTCACATCGATTTCAACCCCTTATACATTTTAATATATTTCGTTGAAAAACTACGAAAATATTTTTCTTGTGCTCATCTGACAGCAAATTACATTTTTTTCAAACTTTCTACTCGAAGAGTACTTCCCGGTTTTAAAAAAGTGTCTAATTACGTGATTTTTTAAGACCGTACAATGTCCATTCCTATAGCATCGTAATCGTCCGTTTATTAATGTGCCTCATGAATTAGACAACATAGTCTGCATCCATTGCAAAATTGTGTGAACTCTAAATAGCATCTCCTTAAAGGCATAGAGGGATGTATGAGTCTCCTTACGCAGGAAGTGTACACCCCTTATACACTAAACGCAAATACGGCAGGAGATTCGGGAATTGGAAAACGTTTTTGGAACCTAAATATGCCTTTCGAGTATAAGATTTGATGAGGCGTGATTCTCTACCAAATGAGTACAAGAATATTTTTGCGTTTTCTATGAAATATATTTGAATTTATTACAGCATTGAAAATCAATGTGAAAAATTTACACTACTTAAGCCGTCATTTTTCACCAAGTGCGACTTCTGCAGGATGTCGAGAAGAAGTGCATTCGAAGGCGGACATCTGGGAAAGTTCGAAATATCATGGGATTATGTCGCATGATAACCAATCTCACAACTCCACATAAGTCCCCATGTTTGTGATCACCTCGATGTGAAGTGCGCGAATTCTGAGGCATGTGAACAGACAGCAATACCTCTTTTCCGACCGCCGGGCTATTTTTACCTGAAATGGTCCGAAGTGATCGACCCCCGTCGACATAAAAGGTGGGTTATACGGCCCCAGTCGATCAAGCGGCAAAGGTGCCATAAATTGTCGACAGGGTTGCAAGTGCCAGCGACAAACGTTTCATGAGATCGGTCGCTGACTGCATTTCCTCTTCGTGAGGCGTTTTTTTCACAAACCAGATGCGAGCTAGGATCCTGCGTTACTGCTCCGTTGTCGTGATATTACGGTCTGGGGAATAAAAGGCAGAAGCTTCAGTCTCGAAAGATAGAGAGATGGACAAACGGACGACAGTTTGACCGTCACGAGTGCCTCGTGAGCGTGAATTAGTTTTTTTGTTGATGGCAGACTTCCTCCTTTCTCGCTGTCATGCTAACATAAGCCCCCGGCTAAATTTCATCTTATCTACTGCTTTTCTATTTCTCGTTTTAGTCCCAGTACGTCAATTGTAAGATGAATGAAGCCCTGTTATAGGGTATTCTCGTTCTGTCTCTTTTATCCATATTTGTTCGTACTCTCCATCTCGTGTGCTTGCTACGGTCCTAGCTACAACGATTTATTCATCTTACAATAACAAAATGGATCGATTCCTTAGGCCAGAACGATTCAATGCTGATCCAAATACTCAAGACGCTTCTAAACAGTGGAGTCATTGGTTTCGCACTTTTGAACATTTCTTGTTCACGATTGATAACCTGAAACCGGATAAATTAAGCGTTCTGACTAACTACGTTTCTCCGACAATCTGGGAATGCATTAGTGAATGCTCCAGTTATAAAGAAGCTATAAAATTTTTGCGGTCTCTATCTACGACCATCTTCTGGTAACCTACAGACAGGAAGGCGGACAAACCCTCGACCAGTTTGCTCAAAAGCTAAAATTCTTAGCTAAGGACTGTGATTTCAAAGCCGTTACCGCAGAAAGAAATCGCGACGATGCCATTAGAGATGCGTTTATCAGTGGCCTTTCATCAAACCAGATTCGGCAGAGGTTATTGGAGCAGAAGACTTTAAACTTCCAAACTGCCTTTGATCAGGCAAGGTCACTGGAATTGGCGGACTTCCTCCTTCCTCACCAATGACCAGACAATGTCAATACAACCGAGGGCAGGACAAAGCACATGCACGAGTCTGATTCCAGCGTTTTCTCCGTTTCGCCAGTCCTTTTCGGTCTCCCTGCATCACCTGTCAAGTGGTCATCGATTTGTAGACGTTACGACCGATTTTAACAATTTATAGGTGATGCGCTTTAGGGGGTGAATTTCTCGGCGAAATCTGCTCGCCTCTCTCGCTTTTTTTCCGGTAGCTTATACCCCGAACTCTCAAAACTGCACCGGAAGTAGTTTAAAACTGACGGCAGTGCAGCCCTGTCAAGTGTTTTGGGGTCACAGAGCATAGGCGTGGATTATAACAGTGGTAAACTAGCATAACAGTGTCGAGATAATTTGCACGTGGTGGTATTTCGGCTCGTCAATACAGTTTTTTTCCCTGACAAGAACACCAAATCCAGCCAAAACGATAACCATATAAACAAGTAGTCAGAAGTTTTCGCGAAGGGCTCAAAAAGCCTTCATACAGTATCGGGCGGAATTTGTTCCTAAGTCCCATTTAACTGCTACCATATGGTTAGTTAACTAAACAGTTTTGAATTAACATAGTTAGCTTAGCCACTCCCTGGATTAGGGGGGGGGAGGGGGGGAGAAAAAGTGCACAGAAATACGCGCGGGGAAGCGCGTGTGAACCGAGACCTGGTGTAACCAAAGGTGGCGCAATCACAACTGGAAAGCCACAGAGGGAACCGCGTGTTAATTCACAGTACATGGCCATTATAGTGGGACGGACAGAGTCCAACACCGTCCGAACAATGACACTAGCAAGCCTACTTAACCACTCGCCGGATTGAGAGAACGCAAGCAGAGCTCGAATCATGCGCAGGTATGCGTGTGTGATGTAACCGAGGCTGGCGTATGAGCCCTCCCCCTTGAAGTGCAGTTACTCGCTGGATTCAAATATTAAGGAAGGCGCAAACACATGATATATGTAAAGTCAGCGTAACCGCACCTACTAAAATGGTTTTAGGAAGCTGACCATATGGTCTCAATCAAGTGGGACTGCAGAACCAAACCTCGCCCACTATCGTACCTATCCGTTCATTAATGTTTCCCATAATGCATGCAACATATTCCGCATCCATTGCATAATTTTATGAATTCTACGCAGTATCGCCTTAAAGGCACGACGGAATGTGTGATTTTCTGGCACCTCGTAGACTGAAATCACTAAACGGTAATGCAACGGCTGATCCGGCCGAAAATCATTCCGAAATCAGAAGACTTTTTCACCTCCAAATATGCCCTGCCTTCCAGCATAACATGTGAAATTGGCGTGGTTTGCTACCAAATAGGCAGAAGAAGGCATATTTTGTGCAGGTTTTTTTATAAAATATATTTGAATTTACAAGACCGTCGAAAATCAATGTGAAAAATGCACACTGCTTAAGTAGGCATTTTTTACCGAGTCTAATTTTTGCAGAAGATACAAAATAAGTGCCTTGGACAGGCAACTTCCTGGCAAGTCCGAAATATTAGGGGATTATTTCGTGTAATCATTGGTATTACAACCCCACCTCAGTAATCCTTACTAATCGAAAACGCATTTCATAATTTCGGCAAACATGTCATGTAGTCGGCAACTGACTGTACATTCGGAGCAGTTTCTAGGCGGACGCCCACAAGGTGCGCGCGGCAAATTCGCTCAGAACTGTCCGGGAGGGATTTTCCCAGTTGAAATCAACCGTCCCCGACCGCATTGAATCCCGTGAACGCCACAACAGGCAGCTACACCAGTCCGCCATCATAGTTGTATGCTACTCACAACGCCTGGGAGAACGAAACCAGCCGTACCAACCCCAAATACTGCCATCTCACACTAACGAACGCACTTTTAAACTGTGAATTTCCTACTAGGCTTGAACTCTTTGGAGTATTGGACCTTGTCTGCATAACCATACGTCATTATGATTAAATACTGTACAATATGAGTAGAGCTAAATATGCATTAACACTTCTTTTTCTGTGGCTTTATGCCGTACGCTGGAACGAGGCAGCTAAGTAGACTGGGCATAGGAGAGGAGAGGAATTCACCGTATTTGGAAATCGTAAATTCAAAATGGGCTCCACTCACTGTTGGCTGTAAGGTAATAGATTACTCAAGGGTCAAAAAGTTTAACACAAACGAGACGATTATTATGGGGACAGTTCAAGTCTTAGCTTCTGTATTTTTATCTCTTCACACGTAAGATAGCGCGTCAGGAATGGCAATACGGAATCTCGATACGCCGATGTGCGACAAGAGACAAGTCGGAAGTCGCGGCGCATCGGGCGGGAAGGCTTCGCAGAAATAAGATCAGAATGCAGGGGATGGACAACGCCATCCAGAATTCGACCAGCAAAGGGCTTGACCGTTTTGAAATGTTGTCGAAGGATAGTAATGTATCATTTTCAAGGTTGGTAGTTAAACGTCACATTCGGTAGTATAGCCATGTTGCAGGATTTATTCAGTCGACGAAATTAGACAGCAAACATGTAAGCATTGTAATTCAGGCCCGTCAATTTTAACTTGTAATAGCTGTATTTTACCCCCTGGCCGGAGGTAATGTGGTCGATATAATTTGTGCATGGCAAACTGCGCAGGACAACGGCACGGCAGTCTTTGTACCAACGCATCCGATACACTCTAAGATTAGCTTAATTTGGTCAAGAAAAATGCCTGGGAGTCTGAACGGCTTGGACAAAGACAACTCCCTGGCGAAGGATTCAAAAAGGCCGTAGTCTTTTGCAACACTCATCGCAGTCAGTCCAAAACAAGCAGAATAATATGACCCCCTCCAAGTTAATTCTTTTCGAAAAGATCATCTCCTTGTAACTTTGAGACCGTGCCATGTGCCTGATTCCGTGACACTAGAGCTAACTTGAAACTCCATTCTTTCGGCTGTTATTTGGCAGATTGAATTAAGCATAGTAGCATTCATTTTGAAGGAATCTACCAAAGAATTAGTCGGCAGTCCTTCCGAGTATAGTCTGGCAATTGAAAATCCACTCTTCTGACCAAAATCTAGGGAACACCTAAATTTTGGATTTTGTCATCTCACGGCCAGAAGCCAGTTTGATTGTGGCCATCTCTCAATTCCAAATACTTCCACATTCTTAATGTGGCTTCCGAGCCTCTCGTGTAGAACCCCATTTTGGAGAACATTCACAAGCTTGTTTACCGCAGTCAGTGTTTACAGTAGGTGAGCTATCTCATGAAGGGTTAATCTTAAATTCTGTAGTGTGTTATTGATTAAAAGGGATTAATTAGGTGGGTTTATAGGGCTGCCGGTCTATTCCGAAGGAGCTTCCTTCGGGTCGCTTGCATAAGCCACACTCGGTGGGAAAGGATCACCTAAGTAGTAGTATGAAACTTTCTTCACTAATTTTGCAGTGCCCATGTAGATTTAAATAAATTTTATATAGAACACGCAGAAAAAAATTCTTTCCAGTGTGCATTTATTATGAAATTATGCGTTCATCAAAATTTGTACTCAAGGAAATGATATCTTACGGTATCTTATGACCTGAAATATCTATACAGCATCGCATTCGGGTGTTTATTACTGTTGTTTATAAAGTATAAGACACGATCCACATCAAGTGAAAAATCTCACGAGCTGTATACGAAGCCTTCTCAATAGCATGGAAAAATTTTATTTTCCTTACACGGAAAGCATAAAAGTTGGGTTCAAAATTATCAGGGGATCGAAAAATGTCTTCAAGCAGAAAAATACTCTTTTTGGGAGTATAAAATTCGAAGGCGTAATTCTCTACCAAATGGGTGCAAGAGAGAATATTTTGGGGCATGTTTTCTATAAAATATAGATAAATTTATATATTTATTTATATATATTATATATATATTTATATTATATTTATATTTTTTTATATATTTATATATTTATATATATTTTTTTATATTTTATATATTTATATATTTATATATTTATATTATATTTATATTTATATATATATATTATATATTTATTTATATACATTAATTATATTATATTATTATGTCTATACATATTATATTCATATAAATACGTATTTGAATTTACAAAATCGATGGGAGGAACTCGTGCTACTTAAGTAGTCATTTTTGCCGAGTGTAGTTTTTTACAGACTGCCGGGAGGAAGCTCACTCAAAAGCAGGCATTCTGGCGTGACATGCTGGGACTATGCTGCATGATGACCAATGCTACAAAACCACCTATATAATCCTTTTTAATCGAAAACGAATTTCAGCTAACACTTCATGAGATAGGCCAGTTACTGTGTGTTCCAACCACATCTTCCCTGCTTGCAATCCGGCGATTTATGGATGTCTGTCGTCTTCTGTCAATCATTCTGATTTGCTAAAGGACATTTCGATTCTGAGGCGTTTCCTTCGAATGCTTGCGGATGTCTGACGTTTCCTGCTGATCAATACGCCAGTACGACATTTTACATCGGCCGGACACCTTATTGATTAAATTCTCGGCGAGGCAGCCGCGAATTCGCTCCGTCAAGTCCGGTGTTTTTCCATCATACCGCCTGCCATACGTCAGCGCATTGAGGACTAGCCATGTCATGATGGTGCGTATGCCCTCAGCACTTAGACAGTCACATACTAGCCACGGTGACTGGAACCGTTTTTCCTGGAGACTTTTAAATATTCCTTTCGCAGTGAAATCCCCCTCTCCCTCCCTCATCCTATCGAAACGCGTCAAGAGGTAAAGGTATTCGTACAACTAAACACACCAAAATTCGGGTCGCGTCTCTAGGAGCATGTGGATTACAGAACTCATTAATACCAAATATTTATAAGTCCCCCAAAAAGAAGTAGTTTCTCGCAAAATGGTTGCTCTGGGGGATTGGAATCTTTTCTATACGAAACAGAGAAAAAAGGGGCAATATAATGAACTGGTGAAACATTTCGTGGCAGACTAGCGTGGCTCAGCGTACAGGACAGTCTTTCTCGTTTTCGCTATCTTTTCGAAGGAACTCGTTTGAGGAGTTTCAGCGCAGGGTAGACTGCTGTTGCCTCAGAAAACCCATGACCTTCCAAGTGGCATGACGTTGACAAGACTGGATGCATTCGAGCGTTACCCCGGATTTTTATTAGCGTAAAACTTTTTCGGGCCGGATGAGCGAAGCTCGACCCCGAAATGCCTGATAATTCACCGACGCTCCTCAAAACGCCGGAAACTGTGCTGGAATCAATGGTGATCAGGCCCACACTATAGTTCCTTTTCTCCAACCTCATTACAGCAAGAATGTCAGGAGTACAGTGAGTGACCTATCTCATGAAATGTTGTCGGACATTCTGAAATGCGTTTTCGATTAGGAAGAATTACTTGGTCGCGGTTGTAATACTGACTATCTTGCGGCATACTCTTATAACATTTCGGACTCGACAGGATGTCGGCTTTTAGATGCACTTCTTTTCAATCTCCTGCAGAAAGTGTACTCGGTAAAAAATGACTATTTAAGTAGCATGCATTATTCCCATTGATTTTCGGTGGTCTTGTAAATTCAAATATATTTTATAAAAACCATGAATAAAAATATGCTTTGTTTTAATCAATCAATAGAGAATCACGTCTTCTTTATATTTGATACTTAAGGAAGAAATATAATTAGGTTTTAAAAAAGTTTTCCAATTGCCGATTAATGTGGAGCCTGATCATTCGTTGCATTAGCGCTTAATAATTTCATTCTGCAAGGTTCATGCGTTCCGCGTAAAGAAAATCACATATTTTTCTATGCCATTAAAGAGATATCATACAGAGTCCATAAAATTTTGCAATGGATGCGGACCATGTTGTTCATGCCATGAAGAGCAGTGGTAAACGGTCAGGTAAGATGCTATGTGAATTGACATTTCGCGGTCTTAAAAAGTCTCATAATTAGAAACTTTTTTAAAACCTAATTATATTTCTTCCTTAAGTATCAAATATAAAGAAGACGTGATTCTCTATTGATTGATTAAAAGAAAGCATACTTTTGTTTGTGGTTTCTATAAAATATATTTGCATTTCCAAGACCATAGAAAATCAATGGGGAAAATGCATGCTACTTAAGTAGTCATTTTTTACCGAGTACACTTTCTGCAGGAGATTGAAAAGAAGTGCATTTAAAAGCCGACATCCTGCCGAGTCCGAAATGTTCTAAGAGTATGCAGCAGGATAGTCAGTCTTACAACCGCGACCAAGTAATCCTTCCTAATCAAAAACGCATTTCAGAATTTCTGCCAACATTTCATGAGATAGGTCACTCACTGTAAGTCTATTTGCCAGCCTTCACCGATTACTGCTCTTGGGTGTCTAGTCGTTTCAGTGAATTCAGTTGAGAAACATCTTCTAAGGACCCGTGGTTCAACAGCTGTCGGACTGGATGCTGTCCTACCACTCCTCCCAAAGCCCTTTTCTGTTTAGATATCATACGCTTTATCGCACCCTATCAATCCGTCCTTCACGTAATCGGGGAAATGCTTAATGCCTAGCGCGGTAACAGAGCCACTCCTATGCCTGCCGTCCGGTGACCTGTTCATCGGCACTTCGGAACCTCGTTGAATAAGTTGCCCTTGGAACTATCGGGTCGTTCTCTCCCGCTTTACCTGAAACTCTACAAATCACATATAAGGCTAGATGCAGCGTCTTGTGGTGATCCGCTATGCTCCAAGACGTCTGGACAGGCATTGTGGTGCTCACGCGGGGTTGGAGTCCAAAGGGATTTCTTGGTCCAGTGAGCAAACGCTCTCTCACTAAGCCGGCGGACCGCCTCCTGTCGACTGCGATCGGCAGTCTTCCATTTTCCGGTATGCGACCACGGTATATTGACGAACGTCGTCTCTACAGAGCTCTGCACACGTCCGACCATAGTCTGTAGACTACGGATCTCACCTAGGCTGCCGACACCGCAGTGATGAGGTGCTTAGCTGGCAAGCAGTCGAAGTGGGCTTGGAGTATTTTCTCAATGACACTACTAGAAGTCAAACAGACCGGTGCTGGGAGATTGACGCAACTGAGCTAGAGACAGCCCCTGATATCTTGGGTCGACGCGAAATGACTGGTTCGAGCGTAGAATCAACCCGGCATGCGCAGCACTCGGTCGGCTTCATTTAAACCTTCGTGATCAGCTAGAAGGCCTGGTCACATTGTTCGATCTAACTGACTACTGACCATATGGGCAGTGCCAGAGCCCTAGCCACCCCAGAAATGGGGAAAAGTCCGTCATTTTCGAAGACACTGTCAGCAGAGCTCCGCCTACCCGCAGAAGGTTGAAGGACAGTTTGCCCACTAGTTTTTCCTTTCCACTTGGCATTGATATCATTTAGAAGGCTAAATAAGAATAGACTCACCGATTGACTGGCTCGTGTGGTGGGCAAATAGACTATCCACGGCCCAAATACGCGCCGGCAAGGACAAACATGTCGGCGACGACGTTGAATGTCGCCCGACCTGCTCGCTCACTGACGCGTGCGCACGCGTGCAAACTCCTCTGCCCAGCCGGAGTAGCCAATGGAATCGCAGCTTTTTATTTCACCTCTGTGATTGGCTGTGAGGGCTTAGTGATTAGTCATCTTTACGCGGCCAGTCAAAGCCTTGGAGTTGTGGATGTGGGGGCGTCCGTTGGCTTTGTTGTCGATGCGCCAGCTCTAGCAGTGGCGCCAGTGAGATCAGTGTGACGACCTGCCCCTAAGGTTGGGGGGAGGCTGGGGGCCAACCGACACAAGGAGTGTGCACAACATTGCACCGTCTCACAGGTGGTGCGGACAATGAAATCTGATATACCCTCTCTCTCTCAGCAGCTCTGTAGTCTGGAAGACCTCCCGTACATACTGCAACCGCCCAGTCGTAGACTAGGACATCCCTCCGTAAGTAGTCAGACCTACCGTCTCTTCATAGGGGTTGAACAAAGGTGGGTTTCAATACAGAATGGCCGCAACAATGTTCACTCGATCGTCCGACTGGATGCTCGAATCCCTGTAAAGGCAATTGGTCGTTTCCACGACAGGGATATCCCGACTGTTCATGCTCTATGGCTCGTTCTTCAAACCTCGACTTCCCGCCGAATTCTTATCGAGAGGAGATTATTCCAGGTCAGATTTCGACGCGCGCGAATTCAGGTTTCATAGCAGTCGTTGAAGCGTTCAGCGATCGGGTTATGGTACACAGTCGTGTCGTCGCACCTTGCGGCTCAACCTACCGCTCTCACAAGCATTCGCATAGCGGCCAGTATTACATGCAGGAGGGAGCACTAACAAAGACGAGGAAGGCTGGAATGGTCATTTCTGGCTGATTAACCCTCGCCGGCCAACCACGCCCAACCCCGACATTTGTAACATCTACTATCCGAACCCGGGGTTTTTGGCCATTGGACATTAATACCCCTGATATTAGCCAGCAGGACGACGGACCCGTGCCTCGGTATTAGAGGGAAAGTGAGTCAGCACTGAACATTTCAGTCTTCCAGCCGCTGAAGTTCTCCGTCGTCCCGTGCCAGATCACGTTCAAATGCTCTGGTCGCAAGTTCGCATGTTAGTTGATCGATCGAAGTCAGTTACTGATGTTAAGTTCTTCATAAAGCTGAAAGCTGTGTCAGATTCCAAGGGGTAGTGTCTTCAAAGCACTGGCTCATGCGTTCTATTTTTTTTCACTATGACTTTCAGCAGTTTTGTTGCATGATGTTAGGCTGTTGCGTGGTCAATTTCCCTTAAGTCAGCGGTTATTTTCTCTATGCAGAAGAAGGTTGAGAAGTCCAGAAGTCAA
Organism: Spirometra erinaceieuropaei; assembly: GCA_902702965.1. Taxonomy (NCBI): domain Eukaryota; kingdom Metazoa; phylum Platyhelminthes; class Cestoda; order Diphyllobothriidea; family Diphyllobothriidae; genus Spirometra; species Spirometra erinaceieuropaei. Next base: position 34,721 of record CACRXP010001535.1, on the reverse strand, counting down.
GCAGCCCATTTGGCGATATCTCGAACGTGTCCATTCTTGTTCGTTTCGGAGGTGTAGGTCTTATGGCGTTAGAAGGTGATTTCCTCCAGAATATTTGTCCAATTTCCTATTTTTTGTGCTTGTTGCATGTAATCCTGCTTCTTCGACCTGCATAATTCTTTTGCTACGAACGCAGTAACTCCTGCCTTTGCTAAAAACACGTCTCATAACAACTGACAGCGATGGGGTTTAGGACCCACAACTAACTTGAGCCATGTCACACTTTGAATGGTGTTAGAGGGGGTTTTACGGGCGGGGCAGCACAGAGGACAGGAAGCAAAAAGACACTGAAAATAAGTAAAGTTCTGCCAAAAATCTTATCCTACGCTGTCAGTTGGCAAAGAAAGTGCGTGCGCTAATTAATACGCCTCTGGTGAGTTTGCTTCTTCGACCTGGTTAATTATTTTATTAAGAACACTAGCTCCTTCCTTCGTTATAAAAATTAGTAACGACAGTCTGTAGGACCCCCAACTGACTTGAGCCAGCCTGTGAACCCTGCCACACGTTGAATGGTGGTAGCGGGTGTTTTTACGGGTGGGACAACACACAGGATTGAGAGCAAGAAGACACAGAAAACAGGTAAATTTCTGTCCAAAGTCTTATCGTATGCTGTAATTTGACAAAGAAAGTGGGCGCGATAATTAAAAAATAAACAAACATCAATTTTCAAAAAATAACTCTCATTGAACAAATCGCCGTTGGTAAATTTACATCTAGTCAGGAAGGGAGGGAAATTTCAAACAATGGGAACGGTGAATTATAAGTGATGTCTACAGTCACACTACATCCACCGTTGAACAGAGCGTGCACAGCAGTAAGGTGTTCACATAACGATGACAGGTGAAGCCTTGTGCCCAATGGACAATGCCGAATTGACTATCCACGAGCCTTCACCCGATTTTCAGGACAGTGCCCCTGAAAACCCCGTCAAGACCTGACGAAGTGATAGTTGGCTCAACGTGTCAAACCATGTGACCCGACAACTCGACCGTTGTGACCGACAATGTCCGCCGTATGCCCAACATCAGGGTGAGACCGGGGTCGGAGACCTACACGTGGTGTTGGCACGCCTAGTTATCGGCTCACTCCGCGCCAGTTGGGATCACTGCCGTCCCCGTATTTGTGCTGTGACATAAAATCCTGGTTGGTGTACGCTGTGGACCAGGGGCTGTGGTGGCTCATTAAGACGCGGGTTTTTGCCACGCCAATCACATGGGTACTCTCCCGCCTCTGGTCTTCTTGACTCTGTCTTGACATCTGGTCCAGGCGGAGGAGGAGGAGGAGGAGGAGGAGGAGGAGGAGAAGGAGAAGGAGAAGGAGAAGGGGGAGGAGGAGGAGGAGGAGAGAGTACGGTATATGCTGCGTAAGCCTATTACCATTAGTAACCAATTCACGCGCAAGCTACTGTCCTGCTCTCACTCTGCTGTGGAGCATGCGGTAGTTATCGTCGGCTGCGATATTCGAACTCTCATGAGACTGCTAATAAAAGGAGGGGATCCGTCTTATTCTCGAATAAACGTTTGCTTTCCGATCGACGTCTGGATGTTTACTGTCCAGCACGCTGAGGAATGGGAGATTCCACTCTGACTCATCCTCCATTGGGACTTTTCCATCCGGAAACGTGTAGCTAAGCAAGCCATGCAACGTGGCTGCACCATAAGGCTGACTCGAGCTTCTGGGAGAGTCGGCTTTACAGATATTGAGTTAGCATTGAGAGAGATCCCCACCTGGGAAGTAACTGGATGGGCAGCTTGCGGGTTAAACATTGTCAAAAAAACCCGCCTGAGTGGTTGTGAATCCATCCTCATACTATGCATTAGACGTTTAAGGCCAACGAACTATACTTGATGAACTATCGCTCTCAATCACCGTGATTTCTCCCTTTACATCCATTCCTCCGAGATCCGTTTATGATATACTGTGCGAGAAACTCAACAACTATACGAAAAATCCAGAGAGACTCCCAGAGGCACATTGTACAACTGTTCAATGAATGTTCCGTGCATTCTTGAAGCTTCAATCTCCTGGTACTGCACAGATAAAAGTGGAGCCTGTCAGTGAGCCAACTCTTGACTGAGCGTTACTCAGCTAGATGCCAGCCCTTCAAGTTCGCAGTCCTCTCCAGCTCCGACGACCCTGCCGTGGAGACAAAATTCATTTGTGACAGATAGGTATATGAACAAATCCGGGGCACTCCTCTGATCTCCCACCCAACAGGTTTGGTTTTTGATGTGGTCTTTGGCGTTCACCAAGTATCAATCGAAGTTCTGGCCTAGTTATATCGTCGGCATCTACATACGTCGTTCTTTAAGGAAATCCCACTCCACATCCTAAGAAAGTTTTGAAATGGATATATCTGAATGGTCACTTCGAAGCAACTTCTGTTCGCCCCAGCATCTTTGTGCAGCTAGAAAACTGTAAACTCTGGTGTCCAGAAAAGCCAACAATATCAAAAACACATACTATACCTCAGTATCAAGCTATTATCTGTCTCACGTGGACAGCCGTGTCTGCAATCCATTCCAGGGGGCTGAAACACATTGCGACTCACCCATCTACCCCGCCACTTCTTCAGGGCTACTGAACACTAGAACCACTTTGTTAGGTAAAGCGAACGTTGAACGAACAGAAGACGATCAGAGGAGCGTCAACGCGAGGCCTGAAAGGCCATTCCCTATGCTGCCGTTGGCTGCGGGAAGTCTCCCATCAGGTAGAACTCACTGGACTAGGCATGGCCCATTGACCGGAGGTCACCGTTCACTGTCATGCGATGCAGTTATGTCCGAGCCGAAACCTCTACAGTAGTCTGTGCTGCATTCTGCACTAAACCTGTAAAAATCACAGACAGGTTTACAATAGCGCAGATAGGCAAGACGGCGCCTAGACCCCAACTTTTCCTGTATGTGACCGAGCTCATGAAATGTTGGACGAAATTCTGAAATGTGTTTTCGATTAGGAAGGATTACTTAGGTGGGGTTGTAATATTGATTAGCATGCAGCATAATCCTATAGCATTTCGGAATCATCAGGATGTCGGCTTTTGGATGACCTTCAAAATGCGACCATCCTAGACTGGGGGATCAGAACAGAACGGTCCGCGTTGTAGGCGTAGCCATATGATACCAGTTCTGCCAACAGGTACATGGAACTTCCCCCGGCCTACGAGGCCCTAGGTCCTGACTTAAGTAAAGGCAAGACCAAAACAGCTGCCAGAAAGTAACGAAAATGAACCAGCGAGGGCTGGATAGCGAGCTCACTCGAGGGGAGGGAGGGTAGAGAAGACATAAGATCGGACAGCCGCAATAGAGTCTCAACTACATCCTGTGGAAGGGACGGCATGGACGGTTTTGGAACCTAGTAGACAACCAACGACGGCCGAAACAGAATTCGGGGAAAATGATCGGTTAATCCAAGACTAACTTTGTATGCGTTAAGCGCTTCGACAGCGAAAAATGCCAGGAATACAACAGTTTTATTTTATGTTGACCGAACTGTGAAACGTTTGGCTACCTCGGTAGGATTCAAAGCCACGACAGCAGGGGGGACGGATTGCGTACAGCCAACATCCTCTAGGCACCTGAGCTATCAGGTCCCAGCAGGAGTCGGGAATTTAATCACACTTA
>CACRXP010001535.1:0-30962 GCA_902702965.1 Spirometra erinaceieuropaei | reverse complement strand
AAAGTAGACATAGTAAGCTGACTGCCCAAACAGGATTTCTTAAGCAATCAATCTAGAATCCACCAGATGACTACCAGGCTCACTTAATTACTAAACTCACGGCTCCCTGTGAGGACCCGTGGCTCAGGTGGTTAGAGGGTTAACTGTACTCAAGGCGAGCCGACGCATTATCACAAGTGGCCGCCCACACCTACGAAATGGGTCACGAGATTAACTTCGCAGCCACCAAAATGGTCGTCCACGTCGGAAACAAAACAGGCGGAAAATTGATTGAAGCCTGGGCCTCGGATGAGAACTCAGTCAATCGATTTATCGATCTGACGCCGACGCACAGAGCCCTGCGTAGTCACCTCCAGTCTTGCGCTGTCGGTCGATGATTGGCCTACTTGCCCTATAACTGTCGCTTGTTCTGTTGCCGATGACAGTTCGACCATCGGTTTCGGTCTGTTGCCGATACTACCTCTGACGATGGACTCCCGTACGAGCCTGAAAGCTCAAGACAGTAAACAAGGTGTTCCGGTGCTCGACTCTTCTTCTTCTTCACTTATGTACTCAAGCCTCCTCTTTGCTGTCGTGTGTCAGAATCTAATCGAAATCGCCGAGTTTTTCACTGTTGGACACATATACATTATTCCGCATCTGCAAAACATTTATAAATCTATTTTGGCGAACCACCTCTCATTCCTGGCATAAATTTTCGTCGGTCGGGGAGGGATCTGAAAGCGCTTGGCATCCTTTAACCAGCCGGGGAAGATCCTGTTACGCATGACCCGTCATCCCTTGCTTACCATCCGTTTCCACAGTTTTGATTATGCCTTCCTTAACCGTCCTTCTGCTCCTGCCTTTCCTCTTCCTCTGTCTTATTTCTCTTCGAACGTGGTTTTTACTCCCTGCCTCCATTCTACATCCTATTTTTTCTTAAATTCATTTCCCACTTCGTTGATTTCACCGTCTCCCAATATTTCCTCCTCCTCCTCCTCCTCCTCCTCCTCCTCCTCCTCCCTTCTGCTCCTGAACACCATCTTCTTCAGCGGGTTTTTCTCCCTTATCGCCTCCTTTGCTAGTTCTGTAAATAACTCCCTGCTTGAGAGAGCTTACTCGTTCTTGGTAGAGCGGAAGGTCTCTTGATATTTGTTTTTCGGCGAAGTTGCCGCCATCAACTGCTTGGGAGAATTGCTCTCTTGGTCCTCCTATTTCAGGCGGCGAGGGAGGGGCGAGCGGGCTTATGGAACAGATTGTTTGAAGTGCGTTTAGGCCGAAATTTGAGTTGATAAGGCCCCGAAAAATATTAGGCTGATGCCTTAGTGCGCAATTAGCAAGGCCGTTAAAGTTCTCGCTGGTCAACAGCTGTGCTCAGTGCCGACGTCATTTTTCGACACAGGGGCGTCGGAGAAGAGACCGATAAAGATACGGAAACACCTGCTAAAATGGACGCTGCAGTCTTTTCCACCCGTCTAACCAGGAGAATAGATGTGAACTAGCAATTTTTTAAAACCATGCGCACACTCATCTCCTGTTTGCCCTTGACGGTCGGCCTGGTAAAACAGCAGTGTGAAGGTCACTGAATGGCTGCGGCCGTCACACCTAGATTCCCAACCGTCAGTTGATTTAGGGGCTGAGGGACAGATGGTTAAATTCAGGGCAATGGAATAACTGCTATCAGAATTGTCTTCATCAAAAAACCTTAAAATAATTCCAAGTGTTCAGTCCCCATTGGCAAAACTCGTTCAGTGTAACGACGCCGGGCAAAGGAAATCTTCTTGCAAACTGCCAAAGTAGCTCGTCTTTGTCTCTTCTCTCTCTTCCTCTCTTCCTCACCTCGCTTCTCTTCACGTGCATCTTTCATACTTCTGTATCTTTACTCGCCCTCACGTCTCTACCCCCTCACTTCCCTCTCCCTCCCCCCTCTCTTTCTACCCCACGCCCTCTCCCGCCCTCTATTTGCTCTGTCTGGTTCTCTTTTCCTTCTCTCTCCTTTACATTCTCCCTCGTTCTCTCTCTTCCCCTCCCCTCACTTTATACTCGCTCCCCTTCCCCCCCTCCTTGTCGTCTTCTATATTTATCGCCCGTCTCCCCCCCCTCCTCCATTCCTTCTCCACTTTTCCTCTTTTCCCTCCCCCTATTCCACCCTCTGGCTCTCCTTCCAAAGTCTCGCAATGTCCATTCGATCAGCCCTGACTGTTGTATATGTCGACTGGTTAAGCCCGTTCACCGGCCCTCTGTTTCAGTAAACCGCGTGTCCATGCACTATACTGAAAGGATAGCATTACTATTGACTCCTTTTGTCGTCGACGCTGAACGCACAACCATTTGCCATGCGTTGAGTATTTGGTCACCTAACAAGTTTGGAGGATACAGAGAACAACAGGCCAAATGTTTCGGCGCCGGGTGTGGGGGAGGGGGGGGGACTGGTAGGGACTTCGTCTTTCAAGTTGGTCAGTACGAGCTGCTGTGGCGGGTCAATAATTTTATATGGGCGTTCATTCAGGATCTGTACTTCGGCCATGGCCGTTACAGAGCTCGAACAAATGCTTCTGCGAACACTCTGCGACGTCGCCTAGGCCTGTCGCGGCCGCCATATCGTCGCCAGTATTCCCTTATACAGTAGCTTTGATCTGTTCGTCAGCAGCACAACGTATCAGTGTCTGCCTGGCGACCAGTCAGTACAGCGCTTTGGATGAACCCGGTCGTATCCTAGTCAGGCCAAGCAGTGCAGCGATCACGAGACCTTTGAGGAGTGTGTTAAAAAATGACCTGGTTTTCATCGACCCACCAAGAGATTGATGATAAAGACTTACATGAGAACATGCTTGCCGATGCATCTGAGGCTTCGTATAGTCTAAACTTGCTATTATGGCTGTTTGAACTTTCTGTCTCAACCAGTCTGCCTTAGCAGCTCCTTTGACTTTAGCCGAAGAAAACTGTAGGGCTCTCTGCTGAAAAATAAACCCCCTGGTATATCAATCATCCAGTGGAATTGATGTTGAATTCAGTAGTCTTTTCAACTCTGAATGTTTGCGCCACTTTATGCAGGTGCCGGTGTGAAATAAGGAGGCACCGCGCCAGTAAAAATAATCAAAGACACCCCTAACGAGACAAAAAACTGCAAAACAGGCAGAGGTGTATCCTGTATAGCAGACCTGTATAGGACTGATTGAGTTTAAGCAATAGGCGCAAGTGAGTAAGTACAAGTCAATATGCATTACACGCGTGCCGGTCGTTTTTCCCGCACAATCTCGGCCGCAAAGGAAGGGGAGAGTCTCAGACCAGTGCCTTAAGAGCCACTACAGCCGGACCTTCAGCCCTGGTCACATTGGCAGGGGACGCTCACCGATCGTTCTCACGGAACTCACTCGTTCCGTTGTGCCTTACGGGCTCTCTCTCGCTCTCTCCAGCCCAATCAACAGCCCCACAGCGGCGCATAATATAGGCAGAATGGTAATACCTATGACTCCAAGGATCAGAACTTCAGTTAACCTGGAGACAGGGCGCATTAGGCGTCTTCTAATCAGTGTTTAGCACATAGAAAATGACATTGTATGGGGCCTTAGTCAATACACCAAAGAAAATAATATCCACGTAAATTAAACAGGATATGCGGAAGTAACTCGTTCCGTTGTGCCTTACGGGCTCTCCCTCTCTCGAGCCCAACTAGCAACCGCAGAGGGGCGCAGGATATTGGCGGTATGTTATTGCCGCAAAAGACAAGGGCGACTGGAATGACCATTTCTGTCTTATTAGCCGTCGTCAGCCAGTCTTTGTCGGTAATAACTTACTGCCTATATCACGCGCCGCTGTGCGGCTGCCGGTTGGGCTCGAGAGAGAGAGAGCCCGTAAGGAACAATGGAACGAGTGAGTTCCGTTTAAACGATCGGTGAGCGTCCCTTCTACCGTTGTATATTCTCGATCGAAACCGGCAGGGCAATGGGCCAGTGGCCCAGTGGTTAGGGGCGTGGACTTCTCATATACAGGTCGCGAGTTCGAGCCTCGGGTGTTCCCCACTTCGGGATTGGGTATGACGGACTGACGACGGCTAATAAGCCAGAAATGGCCATTCCAGTCTCCCTCGTCTTTGTCGGTAATAACATACTGCAAGACCACATTATACCTTCAGTTAGAAAACCCCCATGCCACAATTGACAGCGCACGCGGATATGTTCAAAACATGTTTGTTTTTTACAGCCAGCCAGGTAAGGGTATGATCCAGCCTGGATAGGTCCTGCGTACGCTCCCACAAAGTGTGTGTGTGTGTGTGTGTGTGTGTGGTGTGGTGTAAGAGCGCTCCCTAACGTATGTCACACACAGGCTCGGATCCTACATGCACTCGGGGTGCCACAAAGGCCGCCCGGATGAGTCATTGCCGTCTAACCCTCGTTCCAGGGTAGGAATGAAACATCCCATCAGTTGGCAATGCTTTAAGCCTCAAGTGTTAGCGAGTTCTGGCACTTTTTAGCGCATCCCGTCAGTAAGAAAAGCGCAAAAACGCCATGATTAGCGTACATCTCACATCTCCGTCTTCTCACTACTTCCCTCCCCCTCACCCCCTCTCTACCTCACGCCCACCCCCGCTAGCCTAATCATCTCGAAGACCGACTAATGCATGTCATGGACCTCTTTCCTCCTCTTCCGACTGTGGGACAAAGTCAAGACAATGGGGGACAGTTTATGGCAGGGCTGAGTAGCTCGTCTACGCGTGCCACACACGACCTGACTCGCGAGTCAGGAGATCTCCGTTTTTGCAAATCCAAATGCTGAGGGATGTTTACCTGCACCATTTGACATACCTCCAAGCCGTTGCATTTTTTGTGTCCGGATAGGTTCAGATGCGTCAAATTTATTATAGTAAGAAATACGTTGGCATACCAGGTGGAAGGAGGGACCACAAATGAGCTCTTCTACCGACTGCTAATTGATTTGGTCTCAATGACCGTCTACGCGGGCCCCGCGGGGCTTGCCTCCCTTCCCAAGTCACCAGCCCTTTTTCAGTCACACTCCTCAGAAAATTGTGGTACGTACGCTCTCACACAAGGTATTTCGGACGTCGCAAGACTGGAAAATCACATCGCAGGGTTGCTATGAAAGCGAAGTGTGATGTCTTATTAACAGCCGATATGCACACACCGGAAACTGAAACGTGCTCGCATGCGCATGTATGAAGAAGTGGTTTATGGTCTTGGAAACTATGCTATCTTACCGACGGTTTTGATGTATTGCCAATAGAAGCCAAGAGACGAATCCCAGGAAGCAGACCTGAAGAAGGAGACACGATCGCTGGGACAAGAGCATTATCTGCTTTTGGCTCTGTTGATGGGCTCGAGCAGGAATCCGAAACGTCAGGCGATAGTGTCTTCCTCATCCTCTTCACGAGTTTTAGTGTATGTGCATATTAGTTCATGCGGTGGCTAGATTTCCTGGGAAAGTAAAGGACATGCAAACACGACGGTAGTCGGGACTCCACTCATGATACGATGGACTAACAAGTCACTATCCGGCTGGATACGTACATATGTGATTCCTCCCGAAGGCGTTCACATCACATTGGATCGGACGTTATTTGGCAGCCGCACCTGCAGTAGACAAGTAGACTGGGGGGGTTTAACACAAACCCCCAACGCTAACCATCATCCCCAACACTAAGCCCTAACCCTAGTCCCTAAATCCTAACCCCTGACCCCCAACCCCTAAACCTATGCCCTAACCCCTTACCATAACACTAACCCCTAATAGGATCTTACCTTGCAGTGGACAGGAAAATGTCCAATCGGAGCAACCTGAAAGTACAGTGAGTGACTGATCTCATGAAATGTTGGCTGAAATTCTGAAATGCGTTTTCGATTAGAAAGGTTTACTTAGGTGGGGTTGAAACATTCATTATCATGGGACACAGTTTTAAAATATTTCGGACTCGGTTGTATGTCCGAATTCGAATGCTTTACATTTTAATCTTCTGTAGAAATCGTACTCGGAAAAAATGACTACTTAAGTAGCATGCATTTTTACAATGATTTTCGATGGTCTTGAAAATTCTACCCCCTTCACATATACAGTGAGTGACCGATCTCATGAAATGTTGGCTGAAATTCTGAAATGCGTTTTCGATTAGAAAGGGTTACTTGGTCGCGGTTGTAATAGTGATTATCTTGTGGCATAATCTTATAACATTTTGGACTCGGCAGGATGTCGGCTTTTAAATGCACTTCTTTTCAATCTCCTGTAGAAAGCGCACTCGGTAACAAAAGACTACTTAAGTAGCATGCATTTTTCCCATTGATTTTCGATGGTCTTGCAAATTCAAATATATTTTATGGAAACCATAAGCAAAAATATGCTTCCTTTTAGTCAATCAATAGAGAATTTCGTCTTTCTTATCATTTATACTTAAGAAAGGAGTACAATTAGGTTTTAGAAAAGTTTTCCTATTGCCGAATAATTTGGAGCCTGAACATTCGTTGCATTAGCGCTTAGTAATTTCAGTCTGCAAGGTGCCTGCGTTCCGCATAAAGAAAATCACATATTTTTCTATGCCATTAAAGACATATCATACAGAGTTCATAAAATTTTGCAATGGATGCGGACCATGTTGTTCATTTCATGAGAAGCAGTGGTAAACGTCCAGGTACGATGCTATGTGAATTGACATTTCGCGGTCTTAAAAAGTCTCATAATTAGAAACATTTTAAAACCTAATTATACTCCTTCCTAAAGTATAAAATATAAAAAAGACGTGATTTTCTATCGATTGACTAAAAGAAAGCATACTTTTGTTTGTGGTTTCTATAAAATATATTTGCATTTCCAAGACCATAGAAAATCAATGGGGAAAATGCATGCTACTTAAGTAGTCATTTTTTACCGAGTACGCTTTCTACAGGAGATTGAAAAGATGTGCATTTAAAAGCCGACATCCTGCCGAGTCCGAAATGTTCTAAGAGTATGCCGCAAGATAGTCAGTATTACAACCGCGACCAAGTAATCCTTCCCAATCGAAAACGCATTTCAGAATTTCAGCCAACATTTCATGAGATAGGTCACTCACTGTAACACTCGAATTTCCACCGATTAAGGGGTGTCCTCAATGGTGACGTTTTGTATTACGGGTGGTGGATTAGTCATTTGGTCTGCACGACGGGCCAAAATGTAGATGTGCTGAAACAAAACGTGGTGGTCAGATTGGGCCACGACACGCGTTAATCGGGTTGCACGAGCCTACTACTACTGCCATACATGGAGAGAGGGGTGTGGGGACCTGGTTTGGACGTTGGCCTACACGAGGCGTCAACTGCTGCGCACACTACAATGACAGTTTCTTGATATGCTTGGATAGTCGAAATACTGCATAAGAGAGGGGAGCGAGGACGAGGTTGACACTGTGGAGTCCAGCTTCACGGAGTCAATGCATTCCGCCTTGTATTTGTTGGTAATGCTATCCAGACTATCATTACTCTCACGCGTTTGAACCTCTCACGACACGCTGAAAGTTGTGGCCTGGAAGATTGCCAATTCACAGGACAATTTGATCCCTCTCGGGACCGACAGTCAGACTGCGATGGCTCCTTCTCTTTATGGCCTTTATGGGGGCCGAGTCGCATATATTGTAGCCTGATACATCTGAAAGTGAGGACCAGGTCGTGTGTGTGGCACGTGTAGACGGGGGGCGTCTAGCTTCACCAGCCACTACACTCGCTGCCTTGAGATAGGATCAGGGCGGCTGGGAGAGGAGACGGTGCGATAGATTCTGTGCAAGTCACCATCCCTGCGCTCACTCTGCAGGGCGACGTCGTTCGCGACGGTCAAATTTTCAAGTCATATCAAAGCATAATAGGTGTACTCCATCTGCCCACCCCAACAGATTTGCGAGCTGAACATGAAAGCTGCAACTTAAAGAGCACACCGATTCTCCGGCTCCTTGACTTCATACCAGAATGACTAACGGTTCTGTGGTGAGGTACCGGACTAATTGACCTTTGACAATTTAGTCCCGTTTTCTTTGCCCGGATTGCTTGTTTGAATGTGCCGAACAACAACACACCTTCACAGTCCGCCTTGCTGGCCTGCTTTGCTGTCGCGCTCTATTGTCAGGTAACTTAACGTTCAGAATCTCTATATTATCCACTTCTCGGTTTTACTTGCTGCCTTTGAGGTCAGGGGCTCGTGATATATAACTCGTTACTTCGTGAGAACATTACCCTTTACGTCATTTGTGACTCCCGACGTTCACGCAGACTTCATACCTTTCTATGTCATACTGAATAACATTAACTGTACTATTTGTTTGTGAATTTCTATTCCATTAACGCCTACGTTTCTCACGAATTCTGATTTTTTGCCATCTCTGTCTTAATCATTAGGTCTCATTCCAACCAATAACTTGATGCCCCCCACCCAGTTCCTTCATACCATCTATTTTACCTTGCCTGAATTCTGGCAACACGCCCCAGAACTTTATTTCATCCTCATAGAATCAGCCTTTTATTCTGCTTACGTTACCAAGGAGCTGGCGAAATACCACAAACTTGTGGAGGTTCTCCCTCCTAGTGATATCTCTCAAGTCCTGTCTTTGCTATCTAATCCTCCTGCAGATGCTCCCTATTCCACGTTAAAGGCAGAAATTCTTCGATTTAATCCTGTTTCCGACAGACAGCGGTATCACCAGTTACTTGAGGAGGAGTCACTGGGTGACCGGAAGCCCTCAGAACTTCTACGTGGAATGCGTTCTCTCTTTGGAGACATGCAGTTTGACGATAAATTCGTCAATGGAATGTTTCTAGAGCGTCTGCCTGCAGATGTTCGAACGATCCTGGCGTCCGGTTCTTAAGATCTCACAGCTGTCTGAAATGGCGGATCGAATGATAGAGGTGCAGCGGTTCCGGTCGCCTTCCGTTACCCACATCTCCACATCCTCATCGACAGTGAATGAGCATTTAATAAAACAGGTGTCGGCCATGGCGGATGAGATGGTCTCCCTTAAACTACAGCTCGCACACATTACTTCCAGTCGCTCACGCAGTCGTCGTCGTTCCCGTTCGCGACCTCGGACTGCCTGTTCTAAGGGGCATCACTCTCTTAACTGTAGTACTGTGCCTTTGAAAAGTCAAATTGGCGAACACGTGTTTTCAGTAACTCTTCATCAGGCCAAAACGGTTACAAAGAAGTTTAAGTTATGCGAATTACATGACTTATAAATGATTCGGGGACAATTAACATCCATCGTTCCCACGCCACTCGCATGGCGAGGCGTGCTATGGCGTGGTCGGCGTGTCGTGGTCATTGGGTTAAGGGGGCGAGGGAGAGGGGGGCATAGGCTGTGAGTACGTCGGGTACCTTGTGCACACACCCTGGCATCAGAAGGTTGGGACGACGTTGGGGTCGGCGTCGGCCACGGAAGACAGAGCGCCCGTGTCAGAGTCTTCTGACAGCATAGCACTGGATTGGCTAGCCGTATAGCCACTGCCTCAGCTGTAGCTAGCACCCGTTGGCGTAGGCCTTTGGAGAAGCTCGTTGGTGTCCGGTAGACAATCTGAAAGGCTTCTTTGGCATCGACTCGGTGATTCGTATCGACAAGATGTGCGAGAATAGAATCCATGGAGGTGAAGTCGGGAGAATCACCTTAATTGCGAGGAAGGGTGGGCAAGTGACTGGCAGTTAGAGCTCTCAGAGGTGAGTCAATAACTTTGACCGCAGAAGTGCATAAAACAACCCGGGTGACTGACTAATCGATGAGCGGAATCAAGTGAAACACCGACGCGTGTGACTCAACGCCAGCAGTGAGCCACGTTATCACGCAGCTCTATGGGGATGGGATTTTTTGGATAATGAGCACCTATACTGTAGCCACCGGATATTGAGAACCATTAACTGAAATCTATGCTTACCCTTTCCACTAGAGAAATGTTGCCAAAGAAAAGGTGTGAGTGCTATTATAAAACAGAGTACGAAGTTAGTTTATAAATGATGGCATACTGGCTGTCGATCAATAATTCTCAGTCGTCGCTTCGCAAGTAGACCGTCGACAATCAAATTGAGGCCTAGATAGGGAAGGCCACGGCATCATTCTGGATACTAGCCAGACTATAGTTCGATTGTGATCAATGAAGACTTGAGGGAAGAAGAGCATGCCGAACAGTTGCCTGTCCTTCACGTTCTCGTCACACGCACACTCAGTGGCGAACTCAGCACCACGGTGCATAGAAAGGAGACTAACACGACTCAGATTCTCAAATACCGTAGTAACCACCCAAGGACGCATAAGCGCAGCCGTGTTAGGGCACTCTTCCAAAGGGTAAAAACGCATTACAGTGAACCAGAGGGGACGAGTGCGAGAACTACGGCATCTTTAGAACTCCCTGACAGAGAATGGATACCCGAGCATTTTCGTCAGCCGCTGCCTCCGCACGTACCCACGGCGAACAAACGGAGGAGAGCCGCCAACACTTTGGCGCCCTCTAGCATATATAAAGAGTGTGTCCGAAGCGACGGAACGTATAGCTGGAGAGCTCGGCGTGGGCGTCGCTCATCGTCCGACAGCGACCATGCGCAACAAAATCATGCGAGCGAAGGACCGACTAGACGTTGGGGAACATTCGGGTGTCGTTTATCAGATCCCATGCCGGAACTGCCCTCGCCATTGCACAGGACAGACCGAACGACAACTTAGCTCGCGAATAACGGAGCACAAACGGGCGGTCCGGAGAGGCGAACCGTTGTCTCAGGTCGCCACTCACACCCTGGAGGAAGGCCACGAATCCAACCTAGCGAGCACGCGGATAATTGCACGGGCCAGCAATAATACAGGGCGAGAACTGCTGGAGGCCTGGGTGTCTGACACCAAATCCATCAACAGACACGTTGATATAATCCCCTGCTATCTCGCGCTCCGTTCCCGCGGCCAAGAGGCGACACCCAATTTCCCGCCAAGGGTGCACGCAGGCACGCCACTGTGAGACGACGTGGGACTCAGCTTATCGCGTATACCACCCCCTGTATCGTTTGACTAGAAAAACTGCTCATTTGACGCCGCGTTCTCACAGTCTCTGACGATGGTCTCCTGCACGCGACCGAAATCTCAAGCTGCAACGCATACTATCCCAGAGATCGTGTATTCTTCTTGTGCATGTAAGTATTTAAAGTGCGCAAACAACTGACCATACAGTACGTGAACTCACCCATGCAACTTGCTGATAGAAACAGATATGAGGATTTTCAGACGCCTTAAACGTTACGCATTTGCTCACTCACCCAGTCCCTGAAGTAAATGTCCATTTTGTCCAGAAAATGTGTCTGAACAACGTAGTCAAGCGAACTGTTTATAGATTTGAGCGGAAATGGACGTCTGTTCTAGACTTCGGTTACTCATCTGAATGTGTTTTTCTTTAACAAGAGAGTATTTTACCCTCGAGAGTGCTACTAGACAGCGCTTGCCGCGCTCGAAAATTGTTTTTTTGTCTGCTGCTAACCGTGGGAGACAATATGCTAGCACACAGGTTATTTTTAGAGAACCAGGCGTTTTATCGAGTTTTAAAAGTCCGATTACAAGGTCTATGCGACTTCGGGCCCTAAAGTGCGGTAATAACGCACATAGGAAAAACATCGTTTAAACGCCCCTACAGTCACGAAATGTCAACCGAAATTCCCAAATGCGACTTCGTTTCGAAAAAGACTACCTAAGTAGAGTTTTAAAATTAATCACCATGCAGCATAATTCTATAATAATTAAGTTACCTCGAGATGTCGGCTTTCGAACGAACCTCTTCCCGATTGCATGTAAAAACCACACGCTGTAAAAAAATGACCACTTATGTGGCATGCATTTTTCGAATTGATTTTCGATGTCCTTAAAAATGAAACTATATTTCATGGAAGACATGCACAAAAATATGCATTATTTTGTCCATCTGGTAGAAGATTACGTCTTCTTCCAATTTTGTGCGCAAAGAAGGGGTATAATTCGGTTTTCAAAAACTTTTCCAATTCCCGAGTAATTTTGAATCCGACCTGTCAATAAACTGGTACTCAGAGCTTCAAAACTACAAACCTTATATTTTCCGCGAACGAAAAACCGCATATTTCTCTACGGTATTCAGAGGAGACTATATGGGATTCATATTATTTAGTAGAGAATTTGAGCCATATTGTAAACTTTACCAGCTACGTTAGCAGATACAGAGTGACGATGTTTTACTGCCGGTCATTTCAAGGTATTAAAAAATCTCATAATTAGAAACTTTGAAACCGAATTATACCCTTTCTTCAAGTATAAAATTGGAATAAGACGTAATTTTCTACCAAATGAATAGAATAATGAATATTCGACTTCATTTTCCCATAAAATATAGTTGACTTTTTAGGGACATCAAAAATAAATGAAAAAATACATGCTACACATGCAGACATTTTTAATGAGTTCGTTCGGAAGCCAGCATCCCGAGGTAACTGGATTATTAGATAATTATGCTTCATGATGACTAATTTTAAAACCCTACTTAAGTAATCTTTTTGAAGCGAAGACGCATTTCAGAATTTTGGGTAACTTTTTCATGAGTTAACACACCTACTGTTAACTGTTTTGGCTTTTCTAAAATTATATGAGTTGCTCAGAAATGACTACCATCTAGTAGTCATTTTCAGTTTTCAAAATTACTTTTCGTGCGGTCTAGGTTCTGCGCATGCGCAACTTGGAAAAGGAACGAACAAAACACTAACAGTTTTAGCGAAATATCAGTACTTATATGGCCACTCTGCCGTGTATTCATGATCGTAGAACGGAGCCTAACAGTGAGTAAAGACTATAAAATGACCACAGTGTAAAGAGAAAGCGTGCACTTCGGTTTGGGTAGAAAAATATAAGTGTTTTTAGCAACTTGAAAAAACGGCCAAAAGGGTCACATGTGTTTGGCCTCGCCGTGCAATGATACAAAGCGCGCATAAATCTGTCGACGGAATACAGTATTAAAGCACTCTTTGCAAAGATAACTTATTAAGAAAAGTTTTCTAATAGTTTGAAAACATATTCGTTGCTGGTGTTTGTCATGAACGAGCATTCTTTCGAAAACGATGTTTCCTATTTGAGTGAGTCTTCGTATGTGACCCAAATGACTTTCTACACGAAAAAAGAACGCTCAAACACTGGCCAATCTAGTGAAAACACTGAAAGGCCTGAAGTATCCAGCGACATTTCAAGTCTGATCTAAAACCCAGCGTTATCCAGAAAAAAGATAAAGCGAAATTAATTTCACGGCAGAAAATATCTCTTTATATACACAAAAGGGCATGTTTACGGTAACACTTGTCAATTCTATTTAAATATGTTAGTCAGCAACTAGCCTGACAACAGATGCTTTTATGAAAGCTTTCATCCCTAATGACGTCTCAGTTGGCGAAATCAGGCATAGTCCTGCTTGCCTCGTTTAACCGCATCTCCATCAATTCAAGAGTGCGAAAAATATAACGAATTGGAAGAGAATATACGCACCCCAGATTCATGTTCAAAAGAAGACGAAGGCACGATCACTAGTACAGTAGTTTTACTGGCCTGAGCTTTCGAACTCGAACCGGAGTTCATCATCAGAGACTGCTAGAGTGCAGCAATGTGTGAACATTTATATCGCAGTTCCATGCGGGGACTAGGTCTGGTTTGTGCCGCCTGTTCCACGGTGGTCCCTCGGCGTGGTGGCGCCGTTTGTACTTCGCGACGATGTGGGCTGCGTCACCTAGCTGCGTGGGCGGAGCGCATGATAACACGCAGGCAAATCGATGTGTCTATTGATAGAGTTGGTGTCCGACACCCACGCCTCCAACAGTTCTCGCCCCGTCTTGTTGCCGGCCCGCGCCAATACCCGCGTGTTGGCGAAGTCGAAATCATAGCCTTCCTCCAGCATATGAATGGCGACTTGAGATAGCGGGTCACCTCTTCGAACGGCCCGTTTGTGCTCAAGTATTCGCGAGCTGAGACGTCATCCTGTCTGACCTGTGTAGTGGCAAGGACAGTTTTGGCACGGGACCACCCATTGGTGCACAAACGGGGCTGTGTGAGGACGCTGTTCGACCGGGAAAAAACGCACAGCAACTAGCCCGAAGGAAGGATGGAAGATCTACGACATCTCCGGGACCAGTTAACGCAGAACCGCTACCCAAATAGTTTTATCAGCCGCTGTATACGCACGCACCCACGACGGACAAACGGAAGAGAAAAACCAACAATTTGGCACTCCCTACCGTACATAAAGAATGTGTCCGAGGCTACAGAACGCATTGCGTCAGAGCTAGGTGTGGGCATCGCTCACCATCCGGCAGCTACCATGCGTAGTAGGATCATGAAAATGAAAGATCGGCTGGACGCAGGTGAACAGTTGGGCGTAGTCTATCAAATCCCGTGCCAAAACTGTCCTTGCCACTACACAGGTCAGACAGGATGACGTCTCAGCTCGCGAATACTTGAGCACAAACGGGCCGTTCGAAGAGGCGACCCACTATCTCAAGTCGCCACTCACACGCTGGAGGAAGGCCACGAGTTCGACTTCGCCAACACGCGGATATTGGTGCGAGCCGGCAACAAGACGGGGCGAGAACTGTTGTAGTCGTGGGTGTCGGACACCAACTCTATCACCAGACACATCGATTTGCCTGCGTGTTATCATGCGCTCCGCCCACGCAGCCAGGTGACGCAGCCCACATCGTCGCGAAGTACAAACGGCGTCAACCCCGCCGGGGGACCACCGTGGAAGAGGCGGCACAAACCAGACCTAGTCCCCGCATGGAACTGCGATATAAATGTTCACACCTTGCTGCACTCTAGCAGTCTCTGATGATGAACTCCAGTTCAAGTTCGAAAGCTCAGGCCAGTAAAACTACTGTCCTAGTGATCGTGTCTTCGTCTTCTTTTGAATACAACGAATTCTCAGGAAACCGGTTTGTAATATATGCTCAGAATGTAGGCTATTGGCAAACTGCCGTGCCTGATAGTACACTTATTCTTAAGAGCTATTTTGATGTGAACTTCACTAAAACACTAATGTCAAACGTTATTCAGTTTTTGCTGTCATTTGAAACCAAAGTTTACGCAATGACGACCACTCTTAACGCTTTTGGAATCCTCTGCGGTAACAATCGGGCGATGGCACCCAAAAAATCCGTTACCTAGAAGTAATACCTTTAACAGTGGACTCAAACGCCTGCAGGCTATATCAGCGGTTGCAGGCCGGCTTTCACGCACTACTTGGACCTTCCCCGACGGCCTAACATGGGCTGGCCGAACAAACATCGCAGGCGGTTACATGGACGATGGTCGCTGTTACCCAACCTTCCCCATTGTTACACACGTACACCTGAATATAGGGCATACATTCGGATTATGGCAGTTTATTACAAAACAAAATCACTTTTAAATAGGATAAGTCTACAAAACACGAGACAGGAACAGTTCCCAGGCACCTGTCAAAGACATGGCATTGAGGCCAAACCAAAGACGATAATGTACTTCGTCTATGTGAGCCCGCACAGCTCAACCACATACAGGGTCTCCCTTGTGGAGTTTCTTTTTCAGTCTACTCCAGTATGCCTCAATGGCATTGGTGTGCCGTCCGGTGGTAGGGTCCTTGAAGTTCTTTGAGTGGTTAACAGAGAAATGCAGATAACCTTCTGAGGGAAGACGATTATACGCTTTCCACTCGTACGTTGCCATTATACTGCCTTTGGCGACCCATTTTGTAATAACGGAACGGAGAGCGGGCCAAAATCGATCATTCACCTGTTCAAATAAGGCTTTCCGTCGGCTAATATCGTACATACCGACCAGCAACCACCCATAGAACCCCTATTACCACCTGTCCCGTAAGACAGGCTGCTTTGGTTGGGCGGATTTCTTGGGTGCCATCTCCCGATTGTTACCTCCTCTGCTTTTCTGAAAGAATTTGTATTTTTAAACAACTTTCTATTAACTTTAATATTTCTTTTACGTTTCCACCTCCCTTAAAGTCGTTATTTATTATTATTATAAACATTGACTCTGTGGATTGGCGCCGGTTTGCAAGTGACTGGCAATCATTCGTAAATTGGGACGCCTCTCAGCTGTTAGGTTACCAACTGTGTGTATTTTAGGTAACGCCCCTGGTTGCAATAAGCACGAATTCAAACTGGCATTAAATTTAATGGCCCAGTCGCGCTTGGCGATGTACTCTGGGTATTTTTTAAACTCCCGGGTCATAAAACAGTTTGAACATTAAATAATTCATACATTTAGATATGTTTGTTCCCATGACGCCCCGGGGTAGTCACTTCTACCACCTGTCATTGATCCATATGATAACCAGAGGTCTGGGCATGTTTTCAGAGAGCTCTGGTCGGTATGCCGGTCAGATATGGTTATGTAGTCGCACCTGAGGTAAACAAACCCCAGCCACCTGTACTACAGGACCGGTGGTAATAGGAGGTTTCTACAGGTGGGGCCGGAGGACGCACAGGCGAGGGGGTCAAGAAATTGTATGAAGAAAAATAGCTATTTGGGAATGCGCGGTTGTACTTTGAGTGGTTGAGAAATAGTTGACCTAACCCCTAACAGTATTGTGTCCACCAGGTGCGGCCGCATTGCCATATCTTACCGGCAGACCCTCGAGGTCAAATGTCCTAGCGCCCAAATACGACTCCGAGCGCTGTCGAGTGTGGCAGTGGCGTTCAGCCGTTGGGAGGATGTTGTATTGGGCGCAGAACCATTAAAGAAGAGGTTAATGGGAGGTTACAGTCAGACGAGGACACATCTGACGCCGCTTAGTGTGAGACTGTGTGGCAGTCGTCTAGCGCCTCCAGCGAGGTCATGTCTGGGTCAGCCTCGAAGATGATTGGCCGGTTTGGAAAGCCGGGATTGGCCGAGAAGCAGGTTGCGATTGGTGCGCACGTGCAAGTAGTCGTGAGAGGGACTCAGCGTTACAACATGCGTACGGCCACTACAGACGAAATCAGATATTGCTCCATGATCGGCCGCACAGAATTCAGCAATCAGTAAAGAGGCCATATGCCGACACAGAGAGAGAGCAGAGGCTAGAATGCGCGTTTCCGGCCTGGTAGTCGGCATCCCTCAGTCACAACTCTGCCTCCAAAGCTGGGACTACTTGTGTACTGAATCCATGTGCTTACTCGTGAAGTTGTATTCTCATGTGTTGTTGACCTCCACCCGCGAGTATGGGGGTGCTGTCATGGATGTGGGGGGCACCTGAAAGGGTAAAATGTGTTTATGCAGCCGCACCTGATGCACACAATACTGTTAGGAGTTCGGGGTAAGGACAACTATTTCTCAACCACTCAAAGTGCAGCCACGCATTCCCGATAACTTTTCTTTTGCATACAACTACTTGGCCTCATCGCCTGTGCGTTCCCCCGCCCCACCTGCAAAAACTTCCATTATCATCGGTCCCGTATTACAGACAGGTTGGGTCTGTTTACCTCAGGTGCGGCTACATATCCACATCTGACCCCGTAGAGTGTCGCAGTGTTTCCAGCAGGAACCTCAAAACGACCGAAGAAATCGATTTCCGATCTATTTTCCGTCGTCAGGCGTGCCTATATCATGCGCCGCTGTGCGGCTGCTTGTTGGGCTCGAGAGAGAGCCCGTAAGGCACAACGGAACGAGTGAGTTCCGTGAGAACGATCGGTGAGCGCCCCTTCTACCGTTGTTTATTCTCGATCGAAACCGACAGGGCAACGGGCTCGTGGCCCAGTGGTTAGAGGCGTGGACTTCTAACAAACAGGTCGCGAGTTCGAGCCTCGGGTGTGCCACACTTCGGGGTTGGGTATGACTGGCTGACGACGGCTAATTAGCCAGAAATGGCTATTCCAGTCTCCCTTGTCTTTGTCAGTAATACTATACTGCCTATAGGGTGTATTCGGTACAGAACAACTGGAGAAGGGGTTGGGGAGAGTTGGCAGCCGGAATATGGTACGTCGGATCTCGGGGGTAGCAGCGCCCCCGAGTGAGGGCGGTGTATGCGCCAGAGGAGCGCCTTAAGCGAGAGCACGTCTGATTCGACCTTGAAGATGATTGGCCAGTTGGAGAACTGTGAGTGGGCGAAAACCAGGCTGCCGCAGCTGCTACTGTGCACATGCAGGTACTCGTGGGGCCCCAGCGTCACGGCAGGCGTTCGGAGTAAGGCCACTGCAGGTCCGTCTTGACGTAATAACCAATCAGCTAAAGGTTCATGTACGATTGATTACTGTGTGCAGCATCCTGATTGGCAAATGTACTCGCCGAGTTTACCTAGTTTAAAAACGTGGCATATTTGTCTCATCACCAAATCGAGAGCGAGACGGCAAGAGAGAGAGAGGGAGAGAAGGAAGGAAGGAAGGAAGGAAGAAAGGAAAGTTAAAGCCAATCCGCATGCTCTCCGTGCACGTACTTATTCTTCGCCTTAGTGCCGATAATCTAATATTTACGCCTTACTCTTCTCGGAACACCGGGGGAATGACAACGACACATCAATCTATCATGCCCTGAGCAAGATTTTGGTTTCAGATCGTTTTGAAAATCAGAGCAATTACAAGTTTTTCCGCTGGAACCCTAGAGCTATACATGAAAATGCCAATGCTGGGAAGCTTGTTTAACGAATGTCCTCCCTTCATGTGTAAAATACTTGTCCCATGTCAGATTATTCCTTGTGATGTTTTAATTTGCCCTGCCTTTAATATCTTCTCCGGCCCCCAGAAACGCCCTCCTGCCCCTTTTCTCTTTGCTGATGTGGATACCGTTCTGCCTAATTAGGCAAAGCGAATTCAAGTTTTCCGACCGCGTTATTCGCAAAACTTTAAAGGATAAGCATTTTGACTCTGCAGAATCGCCATGCCGGCGGATCTTCGTATTCATGGGCTCGACCCGACTTCATTGGCCAAGCGAGGAAACAGGCTTCGTCTCTGGCTTAAAGGTGCGTAAGGATGCATGTCCTACGCCGTTCCAACCAAAAGGACTTCGTGCAAATTCTTCGACGATATGCATGAGAACATTGAAGAAATCAATATCAGTTGACGCATGTTTCTGATTATTCATCCTTAGGTCTATACACTAATACACTTCGGGGTTGGACAGCGATAGGTTGGAGGCAAGCAAAGTGTGGGGAGGTGATAGGGACGAGCATTAAGGGCGCCTGGAAAGGACAGAACAAAGGCGGGGGGAGACAGGAGAAATAATGATTTTGTCGAGAGCAGATGAGAAGTTGTCAGTTGAAAAATATCATGGCAGAAAAAGGGCAGGAGTGCGGGCCATGGTAGCTGAAGAGCTTGAGCGAATGTTTAATGAAAGCGGAAGACCAGGTTTACTAGCTGCGTGACCATCGCATCTGCCTCTACAGCAGCTCTTTGGCGTGGAACTTTGGAGTGCCACACAGGCACCTTATAACTAAATACAAAGTCTTGGTTCACGCTTGTTTGATGGTCCTAGTCGACTAAGAGTGATACGAATGCGCTGGGGATATACCCCCACATGCTTTGACCAATATAACCTGTCTTACAGAAACGACTTAAGGTGACTGGTCTCATAAAAAGTTGACAAAGATTCTGAAACGCGTTTTCCACTAGGAAGGATTACTTAAATGGGGTCGGGATATTACTCATCCCACAATACTTCATCAACAGCAGGACGCCGGCCTTTGAACTGACCTCTACTCGAAAACCTACAAAGACCGCATTCGACGAAAAAGTGGCCGCCTAAGTAGTATGATTTTTCGCTGATTTTCGCATTCATTTAAATTTAAATACATTTCATAGGAAACATGACGAAAAACATGCTTTCGTGTGCTTATTTGGCATTAAACATCGTCTTTTTTAAATATGCTGCTCGAGGTAAGAGCCTTTTGAGGTTTTAAAAAAGGTTGGTTGCTACGCGAATTTTAAGACCGTGAGATGACCATTCAAATAGCAGTGTAGTTATCCGTCCATTAAGGCTGCTTATGATGTATTCAACAAATTCAACGTCCATCGTAAAATCCTATCAGTCCTATTCGGTATCTTCCAAATGGCATTAATATTTGTTTGATTTCCCCTTTACGGAAGACATATAATTCCTAGACTGCAAACCCCAAAGGCAAATGCAACAGCAGATCTAGTTAAAATTTATTCGGGATTTGAAAAACTTTTTTCAGCAGAATATATCTAGCTCTAAAAGGATATGGAAAGCCAACAGAAAAAAGCGTACTCTTCAAGTAGCAGGATATTTAATATTGTAACCTCAGCTAGTTAGTCCCATTTGACTAAAATAGGTCTCAGAGCTTCGTTTGGCGTCTCTCCCTCTCTCTCTCTCAATTCCCAAAATGCGCACCACTTAAGTAGTCATTTTTTACAGAGTGCGGTTATTTCTAGCGGCGGAGAAGAAGTGCGTTTAAGAGCCAACATCCTGTAGTGTCTGAAATATTACGAGACTATGCCGCAGGACAATAAGTGCTATGACCCAACTTAAATAATCCTCCCTAACGGAAAACACGTTTCAGAATTTCTGCCGACATTTCATGAGACCGATCGCTGAATGTACACTGAAGAGATCTGAAAGGCGATCTCTTCTTATCTTCGAGGAGAAGAAGAGGAGTGTTTGAATAATCAATCTTAACCTGGCCGTGTATGCAACAGTAGAGCCCAGGCGACGTTGTAAGGGTTTGCTGAGTGAGAAGTAGTTTCTTCTTTTCAATTATTGGCACGTCAATTTTTGGCAGTCGATCTTGGAGAAAAAAAACAATTTTCTTGCAGAGTTTCGTGAAGGATGAGTTCGTTCTCCAACATATCTACAAAGCAAATTTTCCTAACATGGCCGGTAAGACTGCGAAGTAAGCTTCTTATCTGACTTGAGTGACAAAAAACGTAGAAATTTGTGTTTTGCTATGTTCACTCTTCCGCCTCTGTTTTTCTTAAAATGAAAATTGACGTCCGGTGAACGTGATTCACGTTTTCAGGCCGTTATCCAGAACAAGTTGCTGACATGCTGCCAGGAAAATGGCTTCATCATGTCAGACATTGGAATCTTGGTGATCTTTAATCGAATAATGTTCCCACATTCGAAGTTTCCCATGAACAAGTACGCTAATAAGGGCCAAGAGGGTGATCCTATTGTCACGCCGTCAATCTAACTGCAGACTTGGCCAACAAATCCATGCTGGACATTCGACGTGCGGTAGAAGAACAGATGCTTCAAGGCTGTAACCGACTAGTCAGTTGAGGAATCCCGTTTAAAAACCACACCACATAAATAGTTAATTGTTCTTGTGATGTAAACAAAAGAGGGCACCTAGGTGTTATGCATGCAAAACGGAAGGTTACTTGAAAATAGGGCGTGTACTGAGTACGAGAGACAGCACAAGTGAGGTCTGTGAAAACGGCCGCGTATATGGCAAGGGGGACTGTCATAGGCTGATGGGTGGCCAATCAGCACAAAGGAGGTGTGAACAGGGGACCATGACCTTGATCGTTCGCTTGTCACGCGTTTGTGGCATGATGGCCTGACGGCCCGGGCAGGATACGCTGCACTAGGGACTCGCATTCCATATTCGCTGGAGGGACTTGAAGGTACCCGGTAAGCTGCGTGGTTTCTGTCTCTGTTGATGGAGTTAGCTGGACCGCTGGGCGGGCATTACTTATTATCGATCGAGTTTCAGAGACTTCCCTTCCCAGCTTGTGGGCATGCCCTGCACACTGCATTCATACTGATTCCATTCTCCAAGGAGTTTTTAAACTAAAGTTTCCTCAAACGGCGGAAAAAAGAACAAGCCCATTTCGCGTCCACCATTTTGGTGACAGAATTTAATATGTTAGCTCTAGAATTAAACTTGTATCGGCTGCTCCTGCACTTCAGTCACAATTCTCGTAGAGAACAGGCCACTCTGAATTTTATCCTACAAGCATGCTGTCGCTTCTGCCAAGGCGAGTCGTCTTCAGTTCCGTTTGCATATTCTGGACAGGCACCCCGGCCAGGAATCTGAAACATCACAGCCTCGGTCTGAGTAACTTTGCCAAGCATTTCAATAATTCATGTT
Organism: Spirometra erinaceieuropaei; assembly: GCA_902702965.1. Taxonomy (NCBI): domain Eukaryota; kingdom Metazoa; phylum Platyhelminthes; class Cestoda; order Diphyllobothriidea; family Diphyllobothriidae; genus Spirometra; species Spirometra erinaceieuropaei. Next base: position 8,970 of record CACRXP010001535.1, on the reverse strand, counting down.
CTTCCATTGTCCTCATATTTACTCCTGACCTTGTTCGCCTGCACCCAAGGCGACATTCAGCATGACCGAATCATCCAAATCAAGCGGCCAGCAGACTGCATCACGAAAGAACGCCATCCATTGCGGTCCGTCAGGGGAGAAAGGCTGACGGGCGAAGTCTGAACCACTCTGATGTCTGCCAGCCTCACGACTAGGAACTGCGCCCGGCTTTGAAATTTAGTCACATCAGTTCACAACGAAAGGCCCTGCTGGGTTAAAGCCAGCGTCCTACTATGAGGACATCGCAACTGCAACTTCGACCTCAAGGCTTATCAGTGCAAACATTTTCACTCACACCGCCAAGGACACTGAAAAAATAATCAGCGACTGATCATAGCTCGTCAGCTCAGTGTCTGTTAATCGTAAAGCACTTTTGCGAATGCAAACGGGGACAAAACAGGTCTGCTTGTAATCCACCACGTTCGCATCACAATTTGATCGAAAGCATTCACTCCAACAGGCCAGCTGCAATTAAATTAACACGTTGACCTGCAAAGTAGCACGTACATCAGGTGACCTAAATCATGAAATGGGTGTCAGTTCGGGAAACCACGCAAACATTGCAGAAACCGTCAGCCAAAGCGTCCACTTCACGATGAACGGCCTTTAGATAAATAACGACCCTGATTAGAAAAGCGGGAATTTCGAAAACAGTAAAAGTCGCCTCGATGAAAATCGAATATGTGGCCCACTAAGAAAACGGGAGGCAAAGGGCTCCCGTAAAAGGGGGTGTCGTGTGTGTGGGGTAAATGAAACTGACAAATAGCTTTTTTTAGAAACGGAAGTAAAAAAACCCAAATTTATGGCATCAACATGTCTAAATGCACCAACATGGCGTAAAAACGCGGGCGCGGAATTTTAAATGTTGGTAAGCGGATGGAAAAAAATGGGAGTCATTGGCTGAACATGCCAGGCGAACTAACCCCAGCCCGTGGTGACTAGTCACACTGAAGGAGAAAGTTTGGCGAGTATATCGTAAAAGCCGACTCCAGTGGTGGCCGAGACGGAATACAAAATTGAGTTTCATAACGTTGCTAGCTTAAACCCTAACTCTGAACCTGTTTACGAAGCCTAACCCAAAGCCTTAACCCCCTAACCCTAAGCCGATCGCACTTGCGGGGACGTGTCGATAAGTGAGCGAAAGACAGGAAGGTTAAATTAAGACTACCCAACTGATATGAGTAGGCGTTTTATGGGAGCAAAACGGGATGGGACCACATACACGATAGTCACCGTCGCGTCAAGTGAGAAAATTTAATTTGGAGGGGCACAAAATGAAAGCCTGTCTAAATAACAAAAGCTGAGTACTCCTGGGGTTAGGTTCTCCCAATGAACTGGTGGTGTATGCAGTATGGCAGATAGCCAGTTGTTCGACGTTCAGTGACAATATTTAAGTGGTTGTTTCGAAAATTCGATGAGACCTTTTGATGTTCTTTTGCGGTTGACCACAGTCGATAGAAGTTCTCCTATCTTCATTAGTAGGGACTTCACGGACAAGGGCATATGTCACATGTCGATATGCCGATCAGGGATAAGGAAAGTGGCATATAATTAACCAATGCAATCACAGGCGTACCGTCTTCTATGTAGCAAGAAGACTTTTATCATGCAGCATTACTGTTATTTTTGGCGGCGATAAATTCCACCGATGTACGGGATGTTCTTGAGATGTCAGTTCGTACTTGCAATTTTCAGTTATCAAACTCCTCAAAGGCGGCAAGCGACGACAGGGCTTAAGCAGGAAATCTAATCGCCGAAGAAATTGTTTGTTCACAACACGGGTATACTATGAATATGTTTCTAATCAGCTGAAAGACCTATTCATCTCTTGAGAAGCCCTTTAATATGGTAATCCGCAGTGAACCCTGTTTTCTTGTTTTATCGTAGAATGTTGATGAAAATATCGAAGAGGACCCTCAGAAGACGTGTTCAGCGTGGTTTTCGTGCAGGTTTTCAGGCAATTGAAGAGAATGTGAGGAAAAGGTATTCGTCCGACTCAGCTTCATCCTCGTGGTCTAGTATCATATCCTCCAGTTCCTACACCTACACGGAGACTTGTTCTTCTGACTAAGACGCTTGTTTCCCTCAACCGGTTCCGTACACTAAGCTAGATGAATCTACACGGATGCAGTCATGTGATGGTCATCTAGAGGCCTCTCGAGAGGCATCAGAACCTAACGTAAACGTGGGCAGTTGGTTCTCACATTCCGCTGGTCCATCTGACCAGTCTTCTCAAAATTATGAGAAGGCTGTCCCCGGATCTTCCCTCGGACGCGTGAACGTTGCTGGGTGGGACAGCGGGTTGACCTTAAGGTCAACCGAAATACGGGACTGGTGGTAATAGGGGCCTTTTGTAAGGTGAAACGCCCTGTTTATAAATATATGAATGGAATAGGAAGATAAGGCGATCTCTGGGAAAGAAGGTTTATTTATCTGACGTTTCATACTCATGCTCGAGCACATCATCGGAGGTGGACTAAGTGAGAGTGATCGAGTTGGCGTCTGATTTCCAGGCATCGATTACTTCCCTCGCCAGTTTGCTTTCGGCTCGGCCGAGCACTTGGGTGCCGTCAAAGTCGAACGTGTGATTATTTTCCAGGCAGTGCATGGCGACATGCGATCGTACGTGCTTTCGCCTTACGGCCAAAGTGTGCTCATGCATGCGCGTTCTTAGGCGTTTGTCCGTCATGCCGCAGTAGTTGGCCAGACAGTCTAGACATTTGACGCGGTAAATGACGCCTGACGTGTCTGCAGGTGGTAGCCGGTCCTTGGGTTGCATGATTAAACGGCGGATGGTGGCCTCCGGTCGGTGTCCAACGCCCACGCCTAGCGGCCTTAGCATGCGTTCAGTGGCTTCGGAGACGTTACTCGCGTAGAGCAAGACACGGAAGATTTCTGGTCTTCTCATCGTCGGTCTTCGTGTGCCTTCGGTACAAGCATTTGTTTACAAAATTGCGTGGATATCCATTGGCAAGGAAGAGGCGCCATAGGGTTTTACGCTCCCGCAGCTTCTTGGCTTCTGCGCTGCAGTGTGTGCGGATGCGGCGAAAAAGTGGCCGGACACAACTGCGTTTATGCGACAGGGGATTAATGTATTTGAGCTGCATTCTTGCTTTAATAGATTAAAAAGACACTTTCGGGAGGACACCTGGTGGGTACGCGTATCCGTCCAGTCGGTCTAACGCGCATCTCGTGAAAATACTGCAGCGCATTATAAGATGACATCCAAAGAGTAGTCCGATCATGGGACTCGCTGCCAGGCTAGATAGTGACGTCCGGCACCATATTGGAGTCTAGAAAAGCTTGGTCGTAAAATTTTTTATAAAACTGGTCCTTCACGACGTCATGACTTGCAGGCAGCTTTGTAAAACATTTGGTGACCGACACTCCGTACTGGACGACAATAATGATCTTTTAAAAATAGTATCGCATTTTGACTCGAATATAATTCTGAATGTTTAAAACTTTGCAGACTGCAAATATACAAAAACTAACTATATGTTGATGGGATCATCCTGGGTTCTGCCTCTATTCCTCCTAATATAAGCATGCAACTACAATGTGGCCTCACCTTCCCGCTACCCTGCCTTCCAATACATCCTTTACCCCTTCATTTCAAATGTCTTTTCAACAGAATTCGTAAGCTCATCTATTATAGTCGACGCTTAGGCCCCGCCCAAAATCTCCCCAGCCTGTGGGCCCCTCCGACCCTTTACTGCCCTCCTGCTCGGCTAACCAAGGACATTCCCCATCCCGAGACGCTTCATCCGAATACTTGACGGCTTTTCTCGTCTCTTGCTGGTCGAATCGCTCGTTCGACAGTTTACACCGGCCAGACACTGTTGATTAAATTCTCGAGGAGGCTGTCACGAAATCAGCCTGACCAATCCGGCGTGTTCTCCGCGGTAGCGCCTGCCATAGGTTAGTGTCAACTACTAGTTATACCACAATAATGTCTGTGTTCGCTCGTTTTATCGCAGCACTTAGGCAGTCGCATACTGACCACAGGGAAGTTCTCGTCACTATGAAATGTGACTTCTGGCTGACCAGCATATCCGCCTCAAGCCTACCGCATTTGAAATTCTCCCAAGAAAGTCAACCTACTAACAACAAGACAGTAGGCAGGTTTAATTACAATAATATGTTGGTGCAAAATTCCCCAGAGTGGGCGTCTGGTCAAGCGTCCGGCATAACATTGTCGTCTTCACCGCCGCCTGCAGCAGCGGTCAAAATCTTCCGGAATCGATGGTATGGAGAGGACGCGGAGTGCAGTTGGGCAATGAGGGCGTTCTGTTGCGCGATTTCATCCTCGGTGGCGAATTCACCTTCCATGGCGAGCTTGGCAGCAGCTACAGCTTCATCCGCGTCGCCACCGTCGCCAACACGTTTGCGCTTTCGTTCTGAATTCAGTGTCCGCACGCTCTGTCAAAGGAATGGAAAGAGTAAGGTTAACCGCCCGGTGCGCGGTCTGTCTGGCCATCTGGTTATAAGGAACGTGTTAACGCAGCTAAATGGCGAATTACAGGAAGTAGTCGCGGAGAAGGAGAAACGATCGCTGAAACAAGTGTTTTATTAGCCTGACGTTCCGGATTCTCACTAGAATCCCTCACCAGAGACGGAGTCAGATAAGGGTAGTAGATTGTCCAGGTGTTGCAATATTTATAGGCCAGTCGAACTGTGATGCACTCGGGAGCTGCCAACTGTGATAGGCATGTAGCGACCTAGCAAACACAACCTATAAATATTGCAACACCTGGGCAATCCATTACGCTTGTAGTGGACAGCCATAATGGCTACGTTGCGCTTCTCGCTAGCGCCTGCACCTACGTCCTAGCGACAACCTGCTATGGCACGCACATCTGTCCGGCTTCGATTTGTCTTGGTGCAATTCACTGTCTGCACCACGCATTCGGTCGATTCTCTGTCTGCACCACGCGAGGCTTGTCACTACCTTCGCGTGGGCTCGGAGCCAATCAACGTAACTCCTGTCGCTGATTGGTAAGACAGGCGGGAACAGTCCAGAACAATAGAGTAAACAACCTGCAACGACACTTTTGCAGCGGCGACCTTCGGCGACACACGGCTCGTCGCTCTCGCGGACGCCGCCTCCGCGGCACCGGACGCATCCTCATCCGGTTGCCAACTTCCCCCTTCACTATTCTGTATAGAATAAAGTGTCCTAACCAAATGGCGCCCTGCTTCTAACAACTTGGGATATAGCCTGCAGTTGTGGCGTACTGAGCGTACACTATCACCTCATAGCCGCTACACGCTTATTTGACTCTGTCTCTGGGGTCGGGTTCCAGTGAGAATCCGAAACGTCACGCTAATAAAGCACTTGTTCCAGCGATCGTATCTCCTTCTCCGAGGGCAAAAGTGACATGACAAAGGGTTTTGAGTAACGGAAAACGTGATTGCACCGAAAACGCGTCGCGTCTGCAGGTGGTAGATAGTAAAACGACCTTTAGTGAAGTCCAGCTGTAGAGTGAGACAACTACCGAGTGTGATGAATAGGAAGTCGTGGACCCTGCAGCGGCAACATCTTCAAAAGCGAATGGACGTCGTTCTGGAGAATCAACCAACCATCAATGGGCTACGGTCAAAAGCGATATTACCACATGCCAAGTGTTGCTGCCCACAAGGCTAGGACTTCTCATCGGCCGTCGAGCATAATCTTGGGACCTTAGGCGAGTGATCGGAAAGAAAGATGCTGACGTCCAAACCTGAATGCGTACGCCCATCCGCCTAACTAAACCGTCCCATCCAGCAAGCCACGACTCAACCGGGCAGGCGGATGGAGTAGGGGGGAGGAGCAAAACCCTTGACAACAACAATTCGAGTCCGTCTTAGCGTGCAATAACCTGATCGGACACATTTTTCGTGAGGTTTCTCGGGAACGATGAGTACAGGTGGGTCTCAACCAGTGGTTTAGATTATTCGTTCGAGGTTGTCTCCTCTAGCCATTTGGCGGAAAAACCTAACCCCAAGGCAGCGGATGTAAGAAAAAGTATTTAATGCTGGTAGACGGTCGCCATGTCGTAGTGCTGTGAGGCATTTTACAAGGCTGTCGGTGTGCCGGACTCCCCGCCATCCACACCCAGGTAGCGACGTCACTGATAAAGCCAAAGTAGCAAATCAAGTCTTCTTTAAACTTTAAGCTCGAAGAAACAGTATCTTTCAGTCTGAAAAAGTTTCCTATTAGGAGATTTCTCGTGACCGTGAAATGCCCAATTATGCAGCATCGTTGGTCATAAAAGGGACAACGTGGTCCATATTCCATTGCAGAAATTTATGAGCCCTACATTTTCTCCTTATAATATCATATAGAACTGTGTTATTTTTCGCAGGAAAAGTATGCAGCTTGTTGTTCGGAAACTCTGGATATAAGTGTAACGGCAGGTCGGTTTCAGTACTATTCAGTAACTGATAGTTTTTTTTAAACCGAGGAATATGCTCTCACCAAGTATAACATTTGAAGACGTGATTTGTTGCCGAGCGAGTAAAAGAAAGAATGATTTCGTGCATATTTTATATAAATTTACAGGGGCATCGAAAACCAGTTGGAGTAATTCCTGCTATTTAGGTAATCATCTTTTACGGAATGTAGTTTATTTAAGCGGTCGATAAGGAGCTCGTTCAAAAGCCGGCATCCTGACGGCTCGAACACGGCGATTGGTTGTAGCGGCATGGAGGCAGTGAAGACGACCTAGACGGCTTGGGTACATCATACGACAGCCCCCGTAGGACCTTTCAAAGTAGTTTTTACACAATATGGAGTTGCCCGTGGCGGAGTAAAAGGCAGCCTTGTATGAAAAAAAATACAAAACACGCTGAATAAAACACACCGACAAGGTGCTGAACTAGGATGCCAGTGACTTACTTCAATCATCTCCTCGTCGGCACGAACTTTCAAGTCCATAGTGGGGGCGGCGGTGCCGTCCTTTGGTTGTTTTCTACCCGCAGCCGAGATCGGCACTCTGGCATGAAGGTCCAGTCGTAGGCTGAGACCGTGAGCTGTGGAGGCGGAGACAGTGATGTATACCATCACGTGATCAAAGATGCGATAGAATTGCTTCCCGCCGTGGGCGCCCGAGCGGACGACTTCCAGCTGATCGCAGGGCAGTGTGCCACCAGTGCTGTTGCCGCTGACGCTGACATCTGGTATGAAGGTGGTTCGTAGGATTTCGCAGGAGTCCGCGGGTAGCCAGGTGATGGCGGGGTCACCCTTTTTGGTGCCATTACTAGCCCAGGCGACGCGACCATCGGGCTGTCTGAGGAAGACGTTTCCTCGAATGCCGTACCTACATTGCGATGAATTTGGAGAAGACGTACCTAAGACACAATATTGGGTACTACTACTACTACTACTACTACTACTACTACTACTACTACTACTACTACTACTACTACTACTAATACTAATACTACTAATACTACAGCCACTACTATGGATGTCACTGCTATTACTTATAATGCTGCTTATACCACTTCCGCTACTGATAATAATGCCGTTTACTCGGCCACTGTTTACCAATGATTGCTACGTCGGGAAGAACGCCAGTGGTTCGTGGTCGTTTGCAGTCCTTTTTGGTTTCTGTCTCCCGAATAGTAACATTCATGCCACGTAAAACATTTTAGGTTCCTCGGTTCAAATACAATAATTACTTAAGGGGACTTTTGCAGTTGCAAGACTCTGCCAATGGTGTGAGACCTCTGTTGCACGATTCTCCCGCGATGAAGGCTTTTCCTCATACCCATCGTCACAGGGTTACTGAAACTTTGGATACCGATCGCGTTAGTTATAAAGTTAGACGACAAATTATAACTACGCTCTTCCGTTAGTGTCTAGATGGTTTACTAGCGCGTTATTCGGAACTCTGTCTTTGCCTCATCCTGCGTCGCCCCATCCAAGTGATGACTTTCAAGGCCTCGCGATGGCTTAACAGAACACAATCTTTTTTCGAAGTAAAAAACGGATGGCGCAAGATCAGAGCCATTATCAACTCCCGCTTCAATGGACAGAGCCAGATCGATCGGAAATCGGACGCAGTGGAGGACAACGCGTTTCACTCGTGTCTCCTGTGCTAATCTCATAGCAGCAACCTCTAAGCTGCTGCTGCGCCGTTAAGTCACAATTAGTACCGCATTGGCATGTCCGATCCGCGAGTGTCTACCTATTGCAGCACGAGATTGTAATACGTGTAGATGATGTCACGGACTGTGCACTTCTCCACGTGCTATGATCCGCGGCAGCAGATATGGACAGCTCAACCTATCCTCTTCGTCAACGACGGAGACCGACTACCAAAGGTCCGTGAACCACTTCAATGTGATGACGAACTGTGTCAAGCCAGGTTTGGAGTTGACCTCCAAGTGGGTAACGGTGCCAGGTTCAGGGCAGCAACACTGAGCTCGTAAGTTGGACGAAGAAGAACGTGTCCAAATCATCGTAGTCATCTTTTTTGAATGGCATGAGGTATCTTTGGATGGTTGTCACAAGTGCGAAGTTTCTCATTTAAGACGAAGTCGGAGTATTTTACTCGAAGAATGGTCCTCAAGCAGTGGTGGTCAAATACCTCCAGTTTTCGCTTGTTCTGCACGCGTACAGCCCAGCATTCAAAACCGTATATAGGAGGACTGACCAAACAGATGCAAGGTACACGCGAACCTTCATGGCTATGAAGATGTCGCGTCGGATCCGGGGACAATTTCGAAGGCTTGAGTAAGCTCGGCGCGCAGCACCGATTCGGGAGGCAGCGGCCTCGCCGAGAGGTATTGGAGACCGTTCACATCTTCAAGTTGACAGCTATTAATCTCGAAACCTCATGAGATACTCTTCCGCAGGATGCGCTAAAAATTGCGGGTGGGGTAACTGTCTTCTGTCCTAGAACGTAGATCAGGCTGCAACTGCTGCCCTTCGGTGTAGATTTT
>CACRXP010001534.1:0-38764 GCA_902702965.1 Spirometra erinaceieuropaei | reverse complement strand
TGTGGGGCTCCATAATCACATCTGACCCGTTTGGCCTCCGTTTTACGTTTGAGGTTAGGATTAGGGTACCGGTTAATGGTTTCCGATTTTCGGGTTAGAGTTCCGCCTTCAGGGCTAGGTTTTCGGGTTACGGTTAGGACTTGAGCGTCCGATAAGGTTTCAGTATTACGGTTAGGTTTTCCAGTTACGGCTATGTCTACGGTTGCGTGTACGAGTTCCGCTAGGGTTAACGTTTAATGTTGAGGTTAGGGTTGGGATTAGGGTTAAGTGCGCCGTTCGCTTCCCCATTCCTGGCTACCAACCTCGATCTAGCTATTGTTTCATTTAGAGATTAACCTAAGAAAGGTTATCTCGGCAGAATTGCATGTGCTGTTCTCAAGAAACTCGACATTTCTGTGGTCGGTATTAGGCATCGCTTATGAGGCCGCCAAGCATGCCTTGACCTTAAAGAGATGTAGCTTTATAATTTCGGATAGATCTTACGGTAAATCCTATTTGAACGGATTTTGGGCAGGATCGTCCTGTTTCGATATATACGCAAAGAAGTAAACTGTGGGCGCGTCGTACTTTTGCAAATTGCGCACTCTCATTGTTTAGCGAAATTTGAGATAATTGCCCAGGATGTCGGCATTCGAATATGCTCCTTTCCGGATGTCTGCAGAAATAACACTCGGCAAAGTGACCACTTAAGTAGTATGACCTTCCCGTTCGTGTTTGGTGTCCTTATAGATTAAAATGTATTTGGTGGAAGTCATCCTGAAAAGTATCCCTTCTCGAACTCATTCGGTGTCAAATGAAGTCCCAGCATTTGCTTTCATAGTTTCCAAGCTATCAAGCAGGAAATATTTTTTATTCGAGGAAAGTCATATATTCTTGTATGCGATTAAGAAAAGACCGAGAAGGACTTGTAAATTTTGCAATAAATACGCACAAGAAAGGACCGTTTCGAGCATGTTTTATTTAAAGTGTAGAAAGCATCGAAAATCAATGGAAAAATTGCACTACTTAAGTAGTCGTATCTCAGCGAGTGCTGATTTTGCAGATTCGAAAGTGGGCATTCTGGCGTGATTGCAATATCCTGGGCTTATGCTTCACGATAATGCACTTAAAAGTAACTCATCCTAATTGAAGAACCATTTCAGATTTCCGGCTAACATTTCACCAGATTGGTCATTTGCTGTAGCTTGAATGATGCACTTAGGTTCTTTGCGACAGGCAACAAACTTTATTTTGAAGATTTTCGACTGTGGTTGCCTAGGCCGTCTTCAGACGTGCTCTAATCGGGTAAATTTATTTTTGCACTTATTTTGTTTTTGTTTCTCTGTCCTTCCTAGAATCATCCGCGTGGGAAGAAATTGCAAAGGAGCCGGACCATTTGTATAAAGTGTAAAGACTCTGCACGCTGTCTTTTGTTTTGCTTTCGCGGCTGGTGGGGCTGGGGGCGACAGCGTGGTAACGGAGATACTACTTCGTCCTGCCAAGAGGACATTTGGATAGACGTTACGTCCGTGTGGGATTGAACGCACCTTCCTTCCAGATCACCGTGTTAAGCATATTCAAGTGTGGCCATCACATATCTCTATAACAAACAATTGGCTTTTACTATTCGAAGAAGCATACTGAAGCAGAGATGACTTCTGTCTGCGTGGAGAACGGCGTATAACGAGTACTATTCGTTTCTCTTCAGTCTTTCTAGTCACTTTCGTCGTTCAGTTATGAAAAAATCCGTAATGGGGCTCAGGTGTTTGTCCTCACTTTGAAACGGATAAGCCTACTTCAAAACGCAGCAGTGAGGTTAAGTCAATTACCACCACCACCACCACCACCATCCTCTTCATCCTCTTTTTCATCCTTCTGCCCTCATCCTGTTCCTCACCTACATTCCCCAGTCCTGTTTCAGCTCCTCTCCTCACTCCATTTTGATCCCCTAAGCCCACTCCTCCTCCTCCCCATTATTCTTTCTCTCTTCTTTCATAATCACCACCGCCACCATACGACTGTGTCCCTTGGGTCTGCAGGACGCCTATAAGTCGTGGGTGTGATTTACTGGCTCAAATATGTCTAGCCCTATTTCGAACACACTTGAACTTTTGGTGCACTCGGAGCACGTTACTAACCCTTGGAATCTGGTACGCGAAGTGTCAGTCACAATGATCGTTACTCCGTCAGCTATAGCTGCCAAAATTAAGGTGTTCGATACCAGCAATGTGGTGGGAGGGGAGTCTAAGCTATCTTGGAAACCCCTGCAGGGGATTTAAATCATGTTTTTCTGTGGTACGCAATGTAGATAACACCAGGCGATCACAAGCGATAACTGCCAAAGTCTGCAACCGTCGGCATCGTGAAGAAAGGCCGGTGAATGAGTTGCGGAATTCGCATCAGATTTGACTTCCTCCAGAACGATGCCAGCGTGATGTGTAGATGAGTTCATTATGGTGGGGGGAAGTCAGTTTATAACGGGTGTGCTAGGCGAACGGCTGTACATAAAAAAATTCCAAGTGAATGAAGAGCAGGGAAAAGACGGCGGCTCAATTTCGAAAACCCGCCAAATGTACGACTTTCCCTACACGAAATTATGCAGTTTGTAGTCCAGAAACCCTGAATGCAGGTGTACCGGCAGGTCGGGTTCAAACTTTTTCGAGAATTGGGAGTTTATAGCTGTTTTGGCAGATTTTGAATAATTCATACTGACCCAACTGTGAAAAACTCGGTGGGATTCGAACCCACGCAGTAAGGGGAAGGCTTTAGCGCAGCCAACGCTCTAACCACTTGAGTTACGAGGCTCCGCCGGACGACGCGAGTTTAATCACATTTGGGTCAAGTTACCCGTCCAACCTACTGCAACGTCTGGAATCCACCAAATCTGATACTGTAAGTTGACTGCCCAGGCAAGATTTCCTGAGTAATTCACCTAGAATCCACCAGATGACTACCAGGCTTACGTAATTCATAGGTGTTTTGGCAGATTTTGAATAATTCATATTAACCAAACCGTGAAAAAACTCGGCACCTCGGTGGGATTCGAACTCACACAGTAAGTGGAAGGCTTTAGGGCAGCCAACGCTCTAACCACTTGAACTACGAAGTCCCACCGGACGACGTGAGCACAGGTGGTTCACAGACGAAGTCGAACAGATGCGTCGTAGACGATTTACCGAAGAGCCGAAGTTAATCCGTGTCCCTCCACTCGGCACTTCCCGTCGCTGCAAGGTTGGGTATTCATTCACACAGGGCATCTGACTGTCGGAGGTAAACAAGCTCCAAGTTGGTGGCAGAGGATATGAACAGGCAGCCAGCTCACAGCTTGAGCTCGATCAGGTTAGTAGGATTTAGATAGAGTGCGTGGGTGTGGGTGGGTGGATGCACATGTCCAAAACAACCGAAATACTATCAACTCGGCCTTTCGGAAGTCACATGTTCAACCTGGGTAACGGAAAAGACGAAGTAACACCCCGACTACATGACTGCCCCAGCAGCGTCATGTATCGCGTTAAAATACCACCCAACAACTAAACGACCACACATATGCCACGTGAACAAGCTTCCAGAGTGAGCACTTGATCGGAGCAGGATGTTTTAGGAGACAAACCCGTGTGGTCTGGCACATGACTATTGCTCCACATCCGACACAGGTCATGACAGGCGTTCAGGTAGGAGGGTGGTTTGTGCACCTCTTGCTTTCACTGTCGACACGGAGAGAAAAGCGCAATTATTAGCCCGGGTGGCTGCCTGCCTACTTCCGACGACGTTGGGCGAATTCGAGTGCTGCCGATGGGGAACGTGTCTCTGCCAAGCCCACTAAGGGCGAACGACGGTCGGCCTCTTGTGCCGCCAAGGCTACACAAACGACATTAGAAAGTCACGCGCAAAGGAGGCTTGATTTGGCTTGGCTAAGTGATGGACAGAGATAGTAAGCGCGGGATAGGGGGAAAGCGTGAAAGGATCTCGGGGCCTGACAAGGAGGAAGATCTCCGCCAGGCTATGAAAAGTGCCCCATATAAACAGCGGTTAAGCGGCGCACCAGAAGTTCGCCCGCAATAACCCATAATTTAGTAAGGAGGAGGGAGACCAATCGAAAAACCTGAAGTGTTTGGTAATTGTTTGGTAATGCAGGTGTACCGGCAGGTCGGGTTCAAACTTATTCGAGAATTGGGAGTTTCCTAAAACCAAAAGATGCTCTTTTCAGAATGGGTAGAAGAAAGGGTGTGTTTGTGCATATTCCCGGGGGACGTATTTGAATTTATAAGGGCATCGAAAATAAATCGGAGAAGTTAATTCCATATAAGTAGTCATTCTTTACGGAATGCGGTTTGTGCAAGTGATCTGCAAGGAGCTCATTCGTAAGCCGGCATCCTGGCGTGACTGGAATATATTAACAGCATGCGACACAATGAGAACCTGTCTTAAGCAATCTTTTCCAACTGGAAACAAATTTCAGAATCCCGACTAACATTTCATGAGATAGCATGCCTTCTAGGGACGCTTATGCCCGATCGGGATATGCACGCCTTCCTACTCACACAGTTATCTCTGAGACCGTTAAACCAGGCCTGCGACAAGTTTTGAATTGTTAACCATAAACGCTGAATAATTGCGACCCTAACGTACGTTTTTGTGTGCGCGATCTGAGATTTCTTGTCATTTAGCCTGTGTTCGCCCGGAGGAAGCAGGCGTTATCCACGACACGCCTGCCAAGTTGATTTCCGGGACTCAGCTGGCCCCGTCATGGGGTGAACTCGGGCCAGTTGTTATGCCGCCTCAAACGGGCCACGTGGCAGATGCGCTGGACCAACGCGGGGGGGGGGCATATCGGATTCTGGCCGGCGTTGTCGGTTTGCGCACCATAACAAATGTCAAAATTTAGGGGTGCGGTGGCAGATCCGGCTGCCGCCCCCCCCCCCATTGCTGTTGTTGGTCAAAACCCGGTCATTGTTGTATGGACCAGGGAGTGTGGAGTGGAGCGCCAAGGTGTGGGCTCGATCGCGCCATCCACCTGCGCCCTCCCCCGCCTCCGGTCGTCTTGACTATGTCTTGACACCGGGTCCAGGTGGGGAATGGGTGAAGAGAGAGAGAGTGCGGTAGATGCTGTGCAAGTGTACCATCGCTATCAATTAAATCACGCACAAGTCACCGTGGCTGCTCTCAGCTCGCTGTGGAGCTCACGGTGGACATCGTCGGCAAGGACGCTCGAACTGTCGAGACCTGACTCCAATGGACGTTTTTCGGAGAATCCTGTTAGGGCAGCCGTCTACTTACGAAAATATCATTCAGACTGACAAAGTTACTGCATGTGCGCACTAAGAAACAGCCTGGTTGTTGTTGTTGCCAAATTTGCAAGGAGGCAGCCATATGTTGCCAAACTTTGCCTATATATCGGAGTAGAATGTCCGAAGTGCGTTGTAGTAAACACCAGTGAACCATTCGTCCATCTGATATTGCTTAAATTCTCATATGGCTGCAGGAAGGGGATAAAAACAAAAGTACCAAATTGTTCTGGACCTGCCTGAAGGAAAGATCTGGTCAACGTGATCGTCTGATGTATGAGTAACTTTTGATCTTGAAGGCAAATACCGTGTCCAACCTCGTCCCCATTCACGGCAGTATGTTGCGGTGCGCGGTGATGGAACTTCTCTGGTTATTGTCCGGCAAGATGAGGCGTGACTTCTTGACGTGCTGAACCTTCTAGGACCAGTTTCAAACCAAATTTTACGTGGTTTCGCGAGTTGGTGGACGTGGTCGTTACCGACTACTAGGTGCCACCGCGTTAGAGTCGTAGAAGCGGCGACTTGCCCTCAGCTTGAGCTTACTGGCCAGGGCAGTTACTCCCGGTGCGCGTTGTGTCGCGTGCACAAGATATTGCGGACTCCGCTGGGTGGTTGGTCGGATGGATCACTGCGTCGGCACCGTTGTGACGAGGCACGGTCTACACCGCTGGTCAGCCGGTGGGATGGATCTCCGAAGCGGCATGGCCGAGACGAGACTCCGCCTGGTACGCCGTTGGTCAGCCGGTGGGATGGATCTCCGAAGCGGCATGGCCGAGACGAGACTCCGCCTGGTACGCCGTTGGTCAGCCGGTGGGATGGATCTCCGAAGCGGCATTGCCGAGACACGTCCATCTAGTGCATCCTAGGAGACCACGGGCTTACGGCAATGTCGTAAGCCATTGGCAAATTCGAGCCGTTCTTCCACTACCAACAAAATTCGCGGGCCACAGTGGAGTTCGGCCGACCCGGCACATTTAAGGCAGCCCTATTTAGGGGCTGGGGGCATTGCTCGCATTCGGGGGGCCTGGAAAAGCTGGCTTAAAGATTCCTGGGGAACCACGTCGTCTGCAGGCTGACAGTGGTCACAGACGCTAAACTCACGGTCGAAACAAGCAAAATCGAAATAACAACAACAACAATCCACTCTCTCTTCTTCATCCTGCTTCTTCTTCCTCTTACTCTACCTATGCTTTTGCCTATTCTCCTTCGTCATCTTCTCCATCTCTTTCCCGCCGCCCCACTCGCCGCCGCAATCGCCAGACTGGAAGGGTGAGTCCGCTCACTCTGGCAGCCTGGAATGTTCGTTCCCTTTTAGACAATCCGAGGAACAACCGACCGGAACGGAGGACAGCGCCAGTTGCCCGAGAACTGGCGCGCTAAAAGGTGGACATCGCCGCACTCAGAGAGCCTGGATTCTCCGAACAAGGCCAACTGGAGGAGGTGGCTGCCGGCTACACCTGCTTCTGAAGCGTTCGCGGCAGGGCAGAGCGACGAGACGCGAGTGTCGCCTTCGCCATCCGGAACGACATCGTGGACGATTGCCCTGTTTCCCGCAGTGTAACAACGATCACCTGATGAGCCTCCGTCTGCCTCTTCGGGGAGGCAAATTCGCCACAATTATCAGTGCCTACGATCCGCCGATGACCAGCCCCGACACCGCAAGAGACAAATTCTACGAGGACCTGCACGCGCTATAGGCGACTGTGACGAAGGCGGACAAGTTGATTGTCCTTGGTGAATTCAACGCCCGCGTTGGCAAAGACCATGCTGCCTGGAGAGGAACGCTGGGTCCGCATAGTCTCCGCGGCTCAAACGACAATGGCCTGCTGCTTCTCCGCACCTGCGCTGAACACCGCCTCATCCTGACGAACACGTTCTTCCGTCTGCCGGAGCAAGAAAAGGCCACCTGGAGGCATCCTCGGTCGCGCCATTGGCACCTGCTGGACTATGTCCTCGTCCGGCGGCGAGATCAGCGGGACGTGCTGGTGACGAAGGCGATCGTGGGTGCTGACGGGTGGACCTCGTCACATCGAAGATGCGTATTCGCCTACAGCCTCGCAGGAGACCACAAGGTAAGTTGAAAATTGCCTTGTTGTCTTTGCCCCCTCACCATCTCCATTTCAGCACTGAGCTAGCTCAACGGCTAGACAGCCTTCCAATCGCTGCCGCCGCCGACGCCGCTGATGCTGAGAACGCCTCCGTGGAGGACCGCTGGTGTCAACTGCGAGACACGGTCCAGTCGACGTCGCTAGCCGTCCTCGGTCGCGCACGCCGCCAACGCCAGCACAGGTTCGACGACAACAACGCCGTCATCAGCAATCTGCTCGTCGAGAAGAACCGCCTGCACACAGCCTACGTAGGCCACCCCACCGACGACAATAGAGCAGCGTTCTACCGCAGTCGCCGTCTAGTTCAACAGCAACTGCGCAATATGCAGGAGGCCTGGACGGCCCGCAAAGCGTACGCGGTCCGTAACGAATGGAAGAATTTCTCCGCGATCAAAGCTGTCTACGGTCCGCCGACGAAGGGCACTTTTCCTCTCCTCAGGGCCGACAGCAACACCCTCTTTACCGAGAAGACACAAATTCTACAGCCATACAGTCGAGCAAATCCGAGGCGTCGTCAACCGACACTCCAGCATCTCCGACGCCGCCATCGCCCGCCTGTTGCAAGTGCAGACCAAAGTGGAACTCGACCTCCCGCCATCTCTCCAGGAAACCATCAGGGCCGTGCATCAGCTCTCCAGCGGGAAAGCACCCGGATCTGACGCAATCCCTGCAGAGTTCTACAAGCACGGAGGTCCCCAACTCATGGATAATGTGACTGCGGTCTTCCAGGAGATGTTGCGTCAAGGTGCAGTCCCGCAAGATTTCAAGGACGCAACCATCGTGCATCTCTACAAGCAAAAAGGGAACCGCCAACTCTGCGACAATCACGGTGGAATCTCTTTGCAGAACATCGCCGGAAAGATCTTCTCTCTTATCCTCCTCAACCGCCTGAATAATCATCTAGAACAGGGGCTTCTACCGGAAAGCCAATGCGGCTTCCGTCGTCATTGCGGGACCACGGATATGATCTTCGACCCTCTGCAACTTCAGGAGAAGTGCCAGGAGATGCGGATCCACCTGTACTATACCTTCGTGGACCTGACAAAAGCCGTCGACACGGTGAATCGTGAAGAACTGTGGAAGATCATGCAGAAATTCGGCTGTGTCGAGCGATCCATTCAGATGATGCGTCAGCTGCACGACGGTATGATGGCTCAAGTTACGGACAACAGAGCTGTCTCAGAGGCATTATCATTGACCAATGGAGTGAAGCAGGGATGCGTGCTGGCGACTACCCTCTTCAGTCTCCTGTTCACTGCCATGCTGATGGACACCTACCTTGATGACCATCCCGGGATCCGCATCGCTTACAGGACGGACGGTCATCTTCTGAATCAACGACGACTGCGCCATCAATGCAACTACTGAAGGAGGTATACAACGGAGCATGGACCTGTTCTCCGCCGCCTGCGAGAACTTCAGACTAGTCATCAACACGCAGAAGACGGTGGTGATGCACCGACCGCCACCCCATTCAGTCACACCCCGCAACGCGCCGTAAATCAGCGTGAATGGGACACAACTGTCAGTGGTGGAGAACTTCCCGTACCTGGGAGGTACCCTCTCCCGCCGCACCAAGATCGATGACAAAATCGCCCGCAGGTTTCCAGATGCCCTTCATGCCTTCGGACGACCTCAAAGCACTGT
This sequence comes from Spirometra erinaceieuropaei, assembly GCA_902702965.1. Classification (NCBI taxonomy): domain Eukaryota; kingdom Metazoa; phylum Platyhelminthes; class Cestoda; order Diphyllobothriidea; family Diphyllobothriidae; genus Spirometra; species Spirometra erinaceieuropaei. The sequence continues at coordinate 29,745 of CACRXP010001534.1, read as the reverse complement.
TTGGAATCGTCATAGTCTCTAAATGAGCAAGACTCTGAAGATGTACAAGGCCGTTATCCTGTCGACGCTGCTGCACGGAGCGGAGACTTGGACGGTGTACATGAAGCCGGCACGACGACCGAACCACTTCAACCTCAGTTGTCTTCGTCGCATCCTGAGACTGCGCTGGTAGGATCGAATCCCCGACACTGATGTACTGGAACGGACGGGAATCCTCAGTATCTACACCATGTTTAGTCAAATGCAACTGCGTTGGAGCGGCCACCTGGTGCGCATGGACGGCGAGCGGCTACCCAAACGACTCTTCTACGGAGACGTCGCCACAGGTTCTCGTCCCCAAGGAGGCCAAATTCGCCGTTACTAGGATACACTGAAGTCCTCCCTGAAGCGTCTGCAAATTAACCCGACCAACTTGGAAGACCTCGCCCTCCACCTACCGACCGACTTGGAGGAGGACAGCGAAGACAGGCGCTGCGATCTATAAAGCCATCCGCATCGCCGCCGCCAAAGTGAAAAGCGAATCACGCAAATCACAGCTGCGCCCACTACGCAACGCAGATCCACGACTGATTCCAACGTGTCCTCGGTGTCAACGGACATTCCGGACACGGATAAGACTTATAGGACACCTTCGGATCAACTGCGCTTCCCGGACTGCACCAAACGTCTTTACTCCGTCCGCCTCTTCTTCGTCCTCTCCGCCGCCAACCAACTCTGACTCTTCTTCCGAACCACCACTTCCATCCTCCTTCTCCTCCTCCTCCTCCTCCTCCTCCTCCACCGCGCCTTCCTCCTCTTCCTCATTCCCCTCCCCAGTTTTTCCCCCTCCATTGCCCCAACGACGACCGCTCTGGCGGCCGTCACGCACACCAGCACCACACACACATCACCCCTGCAACCTCTCACTCCAGATGTGAGGACCAGGACTACACCTGCCCTAACTGCGACCGCACCTTCACCTCACACATCGGCCTCGTCGTTCACTTGCGAATCCATCGCACGGAGACTGGCGAACCAGTGCCTGGAGCACCAACCTACATCTACCGCACTCGCCTTAACTGCCCACACCGTCCTCGCACATTCACGCATCGCATGGGCCTACTCGGCCACATGCGCATCCACGGAGACCTGCGGTAGTCAACCGCCGGCTGCACCACAGCCTTAAATCCCCCCTTCCTCCCTCACCACCACCAACACCACCACCACCACCACCAGCCCACCTCACATCAACACACCCACCGAAAGCATCCAACTGCCACCTCCCACGCAAGTGGGAAGTGCGCATCTCGACACGGTCCCCGTGCGAATTCTGCTGCGCGGGTGACTTGAGTCTGAGACTATCCCGACACGTCAAGCTTCGTGGATTGGAAGGCTGCTAATTGACACCCCCACTCGTTCCCCGCAGTCCATCCGGTTGTGTGTGTGTTGTGTGTGGAGTGGCGGACTGGTGGGCTGGGATACGGGCTGAAACAACACCTTCCACCGCTCTCTCATGCATGTGAGAGACACGCCGTTCAACCCCCGTTGAATGAAATCCTGGTGTTTGTGTGTGTGTGTGCGTCTGGGGGGCCAGGTCGTGCACGTGGCGCACGCAGACATGGTCAGTCGACCATGCCAACCACCGCGCCCATTCCCCTCTCCAATCTGCATACCGGCTCGGACAGCGGCTGAGGTGTGGGAATGGGAAGGCAGTGTGTGGTCGACGACTCAGCGCACTTTCCTCACTATAAATAATCTGACGCGCTTGAAACTATCACGGTGCACTAAAAGCCGTGGCTTGGAAGGTCGTCAACTGACGGGATAACTTGGACCTCCTCCTTCACTGGTGGTAGCCTGAGAGTCAGGCTGCAATGGCTCCTTTTTAATGTGGCCTTTATGGTACTCCCATCACCGTGTGGGATCCGAGCCAGGCGTTTCCGGCACGCCCAGGTGCGGCTTCGGCCGTGCCAGCCTCCAAATCTCTGTTGTGTTGATTGAAATCCTGGTCATTTGTTGTGTGGACCAGGGGGTGTGGTGGAACGCCAAGGTAAGGATCCGTCCGAGCCATCCACCTGCGGCCTCCCCAGTCTCCGGTCTTCTTGACTCTGTCTTGACACCGGGCTCGGTCGAGGGAGGAGAGAGAGTGTAGGTAGATGCAGCACAAGTTTACCCGCATTATAAACCCCTGCGCAATTCACCGTGCCTGCTCTTACCTGCTGTGGGGCACACGGTGGACATCATTGAAATCGATGGTTAAACTGTCGTAACTAAGTAATTTCTCAGAAAATTAGAAGGATGAAATTTCTTAACTGGACCACCAGTGAGAATGCACACGAGGAAGGCTGTCTACCAATCGATCACAAAATTTCATGACGTCAGTAAATTGTGCACCTGTGCCGTCGTTTTGCCAGTTAAGTGTGAGACGTCAGATGCTGGAATATGCTTCGATGTGGGGGCGAGCTTTGCCGACAGTCGTCACTGTCATTACTGGCGTCCTTGTTCAAGGCCCCGTTGCGTCAAGGTCAGATGTCCATGAGCGAGAGTATATGCCAATTAGCCTTGAAGTTGATTGGTCGGTTTATGCAGCTGTGATTGCCTGAAAATCAGATTGCCTCAGTGTTGCAACAGGCGCCTGAGTAGGGCCACTGTAGTTCATCATAGTCATTCATCCCTTTTTGCTCTGGAGATAGGAGCGTAAGTCCTGACACGCCGGAGGTCAGTAGATGTGCCGACTTAATTGAATGCACGCCTAGTCACCGGTACAATAGGGTGAGTCACGCAGTCACGTAAGCTCTCCGGTTTACAATGGCGGTTTCGTTGAAGTCGATGGTGTGGCCGTTCTCTGCGACGTACATTGTGTTTCTATGGTAGAGGGGCCGCTCATCGATCGGGCTACGGAACTCACTCGTCCCGTTGTGCCTTGGAGCCCTCTCGAGCCCCACCCGCAGCCGCACAGCGCCGCGTGATATATACAGATTAGCATTATCGACAGACCAGTAGACCGGAATGGCCATTTCTGGCTTACTAGCCGTCATTAGCCAGTCATACTGAACCCCGAAGTGTGGAATACCAGTGGCTCGATCACGCTACCTGTTAGAAGTTCAACACATCTAACCACTGAGCCACGGGCTCGTCGTCCAGTCGGGTTTGGGTATGACTGGCTGACGAAGGCTAATGAACCAGAAATGCTCATTCCAGACTCCCTCGTCTCTGTCGGTAATGCCATTCTGCCTATATCATGCGCCGCTATACAGCTGCTGGCGGGGCTTGAGAAAGAACGCTCCAAGGCACAATAGGGACGAGTGGATTCCGGAAAAAGACGATCGGTGATTGCCCCCTCTAACATTGTATATTCTTGATCGCAACCGACAGGATATCGAGCCCGTGGCCCAGTGGTTAAAGATGCTGGATTTCTATCCGACAGATCGCGGAACCGTGCCCGAGGTGTGCCACAATTCGGGGTTGAGTATGAATGTGTTATTAGCTAGTTCTCTCGTACGCGCGTGTTTGAAAATTGATAGGAGACTCATTCAACCTGACCCAGAATAAATGACGCTCTAATGAAGCTTCTAAGATTTACGAAAGTTACAGTCATCAGAAATCGCCAGGGTACGTTTGTTACCACCTGAAATGTTAAACTGTTGAATCTGTTGTTCATTTCCGTGGGAAGTTGCGGTTGCTTATGCGGCGGATGCGATGAATATCCTAATCGTCAAGTGATCTTCCAACCGAACAGATTCAGCTATAGGTGATCGAGCCACCACGCAGCAATGTCCATGTCATCTACACTGACCGAATCGCGTCTGACGTTAATTATGATCTCCTTCCATCAATACGTTTGCAATGTTTCAGTTTATTAAAGCCGATCGTTGACCATATTTCCATGCATCCAGTTATTGTGGTTATTATTAGTGGTTGCAAGTCCCTCAGGGATTATCAGTCGTTGTGGAATTTACGCCCTCCATCGTCTAACTTACTGAATTCAGCTTTCCACGCATAACTTGTTACGCCTGGGAGGGAGTGGAAATACTGTCTAGTTGGTTTTGCTTCCGAACTGCACACCTTCAGTGTTAACCGTTCTGTCGCTCGCGTAGTCGGTTTCAATGCCCTTGGTTCGACCTTCGCAATGCAGCCACAGTTCCCGCCTTTGAAGTCTACTATGGTAGAAGGACCTTGAACTAACTCGGGCGTCAGCGGGATGTGACTGCGAGATAGGGTTCATTCGTGACGTTTCGATAATTCGAGGGATCTCCTACAAAACGCTAGATTGTAGCGGGCAGCCATCATGACCGGTCTGGCGTCATTGTTCAAGACCTCGCCGCCTCAAGATCATTCACCCCTTTTCAGTGAGCCGTTCCAGACGCGCTGACCGACAGCTCGGGCATGCCTGCGTCCGCACAGCCGCAGCTGTCCATGAGGCCACTTGAACGCACCCCACCCCTGCAAACACAACCTAAGCCACTGGGACACCACCCCTCAGCAAATGCAACACACGCGGACTGGACACCACTTGAGCTTGACCCACGAGCCTACAAAAGCGGCTGCCACCACTATCTCAGGGAATCTCCGGCCTGACTGGACGCAGTCAACACCAGCCCTGGCTTTGCCAATGGTCACTGCCGCCTAAAAGGACAACTTCGGGTTTTGTACACAATAAACCCTTTTTTCTGATGCCTTCTGTCTCTCTCTCCTTACAACACTAGAATATGACCTGGTGAGGGTAGCGCAAGGACCACCCACTCATTGCCGCTACAAGCTATCTCTTCTTTGCATATATAGTTCCCAATGAATGGGCTGTTCGCTCAGTAGAGGTCCCTGGCGTAGGTCATTTAGACCGTTAGAATTGTAGCTGCTCTGTGGCTTGCTGCCGTTTGCTGAGACCTGTAAACACAACTGCGAGAACCGAAAATTGGGCGCCGAAATGCACCATTAGGACCTAGTTAAAGTTTATTTTTTCTCCTTTTTCCCTTACCGTCTTTGACTGAACCATGAGTGCAGACGTGCTCAGACCTTTATTTCCCCAGCTCCATTCGTAATACACAAATTTCGAATTTTAAATAACCTTTTACCACTTCATGGGCACTTACAGTAGGTGGGCTAGCTCATGAAATATCAGCCGAAATTCGAAATGCGTTATCGTTTCGAAAAGAGTGATTAAGTAGGGTTGTAAAACTGGTCAGCCTGCAACATAATTCTATAATATTTCAGTTACCTCAGAATGCCGGCTTTCGAATGAACTTCCTTCCGACTGCATGCAAAAGCTATACTCTGTAGGAAATGACTACTTAAATAGCATGCATGCATTCACATTGATTTTCTATGACCTTAAAAATGCAATTATATTTCATGGCAAATATGCATAAAAATATTCATTCTTTTGCTCAGTCGGTGGAAAATTACGTCTTCTTTCAATTTCATACTCGAAGGAAGGATATAATTCGAATTCCTGAATAATTTTGAAACGTTCTACTGTTACACTTGGATTCAGGGTTTCCAAACGACAAGCCGTATATTTTCCGTGTACTGAAAATCATACAGTTATTTATGGTATTTAGAGGAGACCATATGGGTTTATAAAATTTAGCAGTAGATTTGGTCCATATTGTTAACTTTACAAGCCACATTGGTAAATGCGGAGACATGATGATTTATGAACAGCCATTTCGCGGTATTAAAAAGCCTCACAATTAGACACTTTTAGAACCGAATCATGTCCCTTCTTCGAGTATCAAATTAGAAGACGTAATTTTCTACCGAATGAGCAAAAGAATGAATATTTTTACAAATGATTTCCATGAAATATAATTGGACTTTCAGGGCATCGAAAATCAATAAGAAAATTCACGCTACTTTAGTGGCAATTTTTTAAGGAGTGTAGTTTTTGCATGCAGCCGAAAAGAAGTTCATTCGAAAGCCGGCATCCTGAGGTAACTGAAATATTATAGGATTATGTTGCAGGCTGACTAGTTTTACAGTCCTATTTTTTTTTTTGAAACGAAAACGCATTTCGGAATTTCGGTTGATATTTCATGAGTTAGTCCACCTACTGAACTTGAATCATCGTGCACTTCCTGATGTCATAGACCCAGTTTATAAAGGTTATTTTTTTATAAACCATCTACAGGCATTCCGTAACAAATTTAACTGTGCACGGACTGTGGAATGGAATGTTTTATGCCTTCAATATATGATTACTGCTTTCCGCATGCCCTAAGAACTACCTGTGTGGAATGGTCTCATTTGTCGGCAATTTACCGATCCGCCACCAAAGAACGCGCCCACAGCAATAAGCGCGCGCGTGGGTGTACGTTTAAGCAACCAATTTATGGAGTTCAAAAGTCCTCCACGTTTATGACTTTTTTTGAGAAGGCGCTATGCCTCTGCTGATTTCACTGCCATTTACACGCCGGAGTATTCGGGTCAATTAGTTAAGCGTGTCGATTGCGTCGTTCGTACCGAAAGTGTATTCATCTTCCCAAAAGCAACCCCTATCCCCTGCGAACAATGAGAGTTTATATTATTATCGACAAAGACAAGGGGACTGGAATGGCCATTTCTGGCTTATTAGCCGTCGTCAGCCAGCCATACCCAAGCCCGAAGTGTGGAACACCCGAGGCTCGAACTCGCGACCTGTTAGTTAGAAGTCCACGCCTCAAACCACTGGGCCACGATCGCGTTGCCCTGTCGGCCAGAAATTGTCATTCCAGTCTCCCTTGTCTTTGTCGGTAATAGCATTCTGCCTATATATCATGCGCCGCTGTGCGGCTGCTGGTTGGGCTCGAGAGAGAGCCCGTAAGGCACAGCGGAACAAGTGAGTTTCGTAAGATCGATCGATGAGCGCCCCCCACCAGTGTGGGTTTAAATAAAGCGGCAACGGTAGGTTGAAGGACCCCAGTTAACTGTCAGTAGACTGTGCATCGTATCATACGAGAATAATGGTAATGGAAGTTTTACGTGTGGGGTAGCACGTCAGGCGGTGAGCTGACGAAATGCAAGAAGACGCAGAAATTGTTTGGATTTCTACTAAAAGTCTTATCCTAGGCTTTTGTATTGTAACGGAAATGAGCGTCTTAGTTAAAGAAAAGACAGAAAACAAGTTTTCAAAAATAACGAAGTTTGAGTACTGTTTTAAGATTATGAAAAGTAACTGTTGTTAGCAGTATAATGCCTGCAATGGTCTGCAAATAGATGCCAAGATAAAACCCCGTTTTACACGATCCACTTGAGTGTGGGTTTTCATCCTGTCGTTGCCAGTAGAGATTTCAATTTTCTGCGAACAAGGTATGCCTGAACGAGGCAAATGCACGCCAATTGGTTCGCCGTTGCTGAGAACCTGCTACAATAGGTTGGATGGGTGTTTAAGCAGCCAGCTTGCGCAGTTCGTTTTGAGAAGGCGACTCTGAATCTGAAGGTTTCGCTGTCATTCACATGCAAGTGTAATCGGGTCAGATGGTTGACAGCGTTAAGCATTTCTCGTGGAATTCTAAAACCATGCCCTCCTTTGCCCATGAAAATACTCCCATCGATCTGTGAAATCTAAATATGGAGCTCGTAGGTTCCTCCTACCAACGCTTGTTCGATAAATGATGAATCGTCATACCTCAACAGAAAATAATTCCTTCGCAAGGTCACCTCATTTAAACCAGTAGAAACCTATCGGGATTCTCAGATCTTCTAGAGACACGAAATGTTTGTACGACTGCTAACTAATCAACTACTCGTTTATTTTTTCCGTAACTTATCAACCGACATACCCTTGGTGCTCCGCGTATCAGATGTATTGCCAGTTCTAGTTTGAATAAAGTAAAACGTCCTCGAGAGCCTACCACAATGGAATAATATACGTATATTATCGCAGGTGGCACGTTCACTGGCAGGGTCTTGAAGCGCCATCGAAGACCCCAACAGGCAGTCGCCGAGCCACCATTAAGGATGCAGAAGGAGTTCTTACAGAGAAATTGCCGATAAAAGGGTCACTTCTGCCTCAAACGCCTTCCTCATCTTCAAACAGGGCTTGCATGAACAAGGCAAATGCACGCCAATTGGTTCGCCGTTGCTGAGAACCTGCTGCAGTAGGTTGGATGGATGTTTAAACAACCAGATTGCGCAGTTCACAAGTCCTTCACTTTTATGATAATCTTTTTGAGGAGGCGACTCTGCATCTGTAGGTTTCGCTTTCATTCACATGCGAGTGTATTTGGGTCATGCGGTTGACTGTGTTGCACATGTCGCTGATACTAAAAGCGGCAAACCGTAAAATCTCTCGCCTGCAAGAATTGTGGGCGTAAGAAAATGCCTTCAGTTTTCTGCCAGAATGATAGTTCGATACCCTGATGGAAAGTGGTTTGTCGAGTGACGTGACCAGGAGGTTTGTTTCAGGAATTTTAATTAGTTTTAGATTTTGACCACAAACCGAATCCTTGTCAAATCACTTGGGAAAACAGAAACGACAGTTCCGCCGCTGTGACCGACGATGTCCAGCAGGTACTCCACTGCAGGGTTGGAGCAGGGGCGGTGTCTTTCCCGTGAATTCGTTTATCATGATGATTGACATAAACAGGAGGTTCGTTACAGGAATTCAGAGACTTCCAAGCCACGACTTTAAGCCCACCGTGATAACTTGAAGTGCGCCTGATAGTTACCGTATTGCAAATGCGCTAAGAAGAAGCTGGTAAAATGGCCCCATTTGTCGCTCACCTAACCACAGATTCGCACCTTCAGGAAAAAACTGGCGTGGGTGTACGTTAAGGCAACCAGTTTATGGAGTTCACAAGTCCTCCAATTGAGGAGGAGGCACTCTGGCCTCTGCTGGTTTCACTGTCATTCACATGCGAGAGTATTCGGGTCAATCGGTTGACAAAATGTAACCTCTCCCCGCTGTGAGCAATGTGGGTGTAAGCGAGGCTTCCTATTTTCTGCCAGAATGATAATTCAGTGCCCTGATGAAAGGCGGTTTGTCGATCGACGCGACCAGGAGGCTTGTTTCAGAAATTTCCATTGGTTGCAGATTTTGATAGCAAACCGAAACACTGTCGTGACCGACAATGTTCAGCGGGTGGAAGAAAGGAGAGTGACTTGACGGTAGACTCTCGCTACACCCATCGCAGTCCCTCCTCCTCCTCCTTCACCTGGACCCGGTGATTGTGACAGACTGAAAAATATCAGCACGCACAGCGAAGACCCGACAGTTCGACCATCTTGACCGACGATGTCCACCGTGTGTTCCACAGCAAGGTGGAGCATGTGCGGTGACCCGCGCGTGAATTAGTTCATGGCGAGAGAAGACTTGCTTAGCATCTTCCGCACTCTCTCCTCCCCATCTCAACCCGGTGTCAAGACAGAGTCAAGAAGACCGGAGGTGAGGGGGGGGGGGAGTGCAGGTGTGTGGTGCGACCGGACCCCAAGCTAGGTGTACTACACCACGTCGCCTGGTCTAAAACAAACTCTTGACCAGGATTTTAATCAACACTCACAGCAGAGAAGGAGGATGAGTGGGCAGCCATGCTCACGACCTGCATACCCAGGGGGAGCGCGGACACATATACCGACAGGGAACCAGGTGCCAGAAAACTGCCAGTTGACACCAGGCTGTGTGGGCCATGCGTGGGAAGTGGCAATCGTTTGTGTGATGCAGGTCCTAATGGGAGAATGTGTGATAGTATGGTGTATCAGGCTGTTGTATACCACAGGTTTTCCTAAGTACGCATGTGATCCAATAGGCTCAGTCGATGAGTGAAGGTGCCAGCGCAGTATGGACAGTGAAGGCGGGTGCAGCAAGTGTGGATTGGGGTCCCAGGCACTGGTTCGCCAGTCTCTATGCGATGGATTCGCAAGTGATCGACCAGGCCGATGTTTGAAGCGAAGGTGCGACCGCAGTGAGGGCAGGTGTAGTCCTGATCCTCATCGCTGGAGTCGGAGGTAGTGGGGGTGGTGTCGGTTGTTGCGTCGGGATTGGTAATGTGCGAGACGGCCGCCCGAGCGGCTGTCGCTGGGGCAGTGGTGGAGGAGGAGGAGGAGGAGGAGGAGGAGGAGGAGGATGGAAGTAGTAGCCCGAATGGCGCCTTCCCAGCTCTACAATTCACTCATAAAGAAGCAAAAGGAGGCACCCTCCCGTTCCTAGACGTGAGCATACAAAAGCTCATCGGAAAAGCTCTGACGCTGAGATCATCCTGAGCTATTAGAGGAACCACCCAGCAGTCCATAGAAGAAGCTGTGTTCGGACTCTTTTCCACAGTGCCTATCGTTACTGCGGTAGTGCCGATTTACTCAAAAAAAGAACTGGCCTACTTGTATCGCTTTTTCCGACTCAACGGATACCCGATGAGCTTTGTAAGAAATTGTCTCAGACGCCAGCAACAACCACAAAACGTCGACTCTAACGGAGACAGGGCATCACGAAAATTCTATTCCCTGCACTGCATGCCGAGAATTTCCGAAGCGATCGTTCGACAATTAAATCAGTTCGGCATCTCCATCGCCCACAGACCGGCGTCTTCATTGCGCACGAAATTATCCCGGGTAAAAGACCCCATACCGAAGGAGCAGCAAACAAATGTCATTTACCGCATTCCATGTGCAAACTGCTCTAGTGTTTATGTTGGGCATACCGGCCGACGACTTCGGACCCACATTAACGAACATAAGTTGGCCATCCGCCGACGGGACCCCTTGTCTCTCGTGTTTGCGCATCCCCTTGAGTGTGATCACCGCTTCAACTGGGAGAGGACTGAAGTGATCGCTAGTGCCAACACCAAACAAGCGCAAGAGTTTCTAGAGGCTTGGCACTCTAATAACAATGGCATCAACCGCCATGTCGACTTAGACGTTCACTACGAAGGCTTACGTTCACGGTTCGCCGGCTTGCGCCCACCCTAAGACACCAACTGCTAATTCATGTACGGCCATGTAGAATATCACGGATTCAGCACCTCCCCCACAGAGTGAACCATGTGTGAACACCCAACACTTCCCCTAATGTCCGCCACCTATCCAAACAACTTCTTCATCCCCACACATAAACGTCCGGCTTGTCGATGTAACCTGGATGTCTCCCTAGCTCCCCATTAGGATTATCTCGCTCACACTTTTCATTTTCGTCTGAAGACGGGTTGGTGTAACCGACTTGAAAATTCACGAGTATACCTCGATTTTCCGACGAGATTTCTCCCCTAACATTTTATAAGTATATATATATATACTTATATATAAATATATATATATATACTGTCAGGGGGCGCTCACCGATCGTTCTTACGGAACTCACTCGTTCCGTTGTGCCTTAAGAGCTCTCTCTCGAGCCCAACCAGCAGCCGCACAGCGGCGCATGATACATAGGCAGAATAACATTACCGACAAAGACAAGGGAGACTGGAATGGCCATTTCTGGCTTATTAGCGTTGACTTCTAAACCAACAGGTCGCGAGTTCGAGGCTCGGGTGTTCCACACTTCGGGCTTGGGTATGGCTGGCTGACGACGGCTAATAAGCCAGAAATGGCCATTCCAGTCTCCCTTGTCTTTGTCGGTAATGTTATTCTGCCTATGTATCATGCGCCGCTGTGCGGCTGCTGGTTGGGCTCGAGAGAGAGCTCTTAAGGCACAACGGAACGAGTGAGTTCCGTATGAACGATCGGTGAGCGCCCCCTAACAGTGTATATTCCCGATCGAAAACCGACAAGGCAACGGGCTCGTGGCCCGGTGAGTAGAGGCGTTGACTTCTAAACCAACAGGTCGCGAGTTCGAGGCTCGGGTGTTCCACACTTCGGGCTTGGGTATGGCTGGCTGACGACGGCTAATAAGCCAGAAATGGCCATTCCAGTCTCCATTGTCTTTGTCGGTAATGTTATTCTGCCTATATATATATATATATATATTGGAAAGGTAATACCGACAAAGACAAGGGAGACCGGAATGGCCATTCCGGTCTCCCTTGTCTTTGTCGGTATTACCTTTCCAACATATATCACTAGTCGCTGTGCGACTGCCTGCGAGGGTTTAAGTATGAGCCCCAAGGCACAACGGAACGAGCATGTTCCGTAACCTGATCGGTGAGCGCCCACTATCATAATATATATATATATATATATATATATACTTAGAAAGATGAAGTTCTTTGGGAAACAGCAAAATTTCATTGTGAATTTTCGAGACTGGTTCTTCAGCTCGTCTTCAGACAATGGGTGTGCAAAAACAATTAACTTTTAGCCTGAGTCTAGCAAAAGGAGTCAATGATTGGTTAAGATTGTCATCCCGGGATTGGCTGACTCAGTTTGAATCTGTCCTTAACGATTTTGTATGCGGCATCTAAATCGATATGCCGGTTGATGCATGCCTCATCTGAGTGCATTGCTTCCAGGAATTCGCGGCCTTTTCTTGATTGGCAGGCGCCAACAATGCGAGTGTTCTCCCATGCGAATTTATGCCCAGTGTCTAGTGTGTGCATGGCCACCTGGGATAAATGGTCGCGTCTCTTCACCGCTAACTGATGCTCATGTAAACGGGTTGATACAGATTTCCCAGTTTGGCCACAATAAACGGCATCACAACTAGAACACGGGATTTTGTAGACGACACCTTTTCTTTCAAGGTAGCCGACCCTGTCCTTAGGGTGCACAAGCTGTGTGCGTAAGGTAGTTGCCGGCTGGTGTGCTACGTGTATCTGGTACTTTTTCAATTGTCTTTCGACAAGTTCAGATACATTTTTGACGTATGGGAGAGTTCGCCATGTGGTTTGTTTTGCTGCCTGAGTGGCCGTAGCATTGGAAATACCTTTTCCCTTGAGTTGCTGGTACCTCATGCATTGACGTATAAAGTCATGCGGGTACCCATTTTGGGAGAACAGTTTGTAGAGGTATTTCATTTCTGCTCGATAACTTGTTTCGTCAGAGCAGTGGGTTTTGGCTCGATTCAGAAGGCTGTAGACTGTACTCCGTTTGTGAGAGACAGGGTGATTACTCTCAAAGTGTAGGATGACCTCTGAATACGCCTCTTTGCGATAAACTGATGTCTGGAGTGATCCATCGGTTTTTCGACGTACAAGGACATCCAGGAATGGGAGTTGTCCATCGACCTCTGTTTCCAAAGTAAATGTAATTCCTGGAAATATGGAGTTAATATTGGTATGGGGTAGATTCAACTGATCTTTCTTGACGATGACAAAAGTGTCATCTACGTATCGCAGCCAAAGTTTTAGATTGACTGTGGGAAGGGCTATGCTCTCTAATTTCTGCAGTAATGCTTCTGCCAGGAAACCGGATATTGGTGAACCCATGGGGGCACCTTTTAATTGCCGGTAGCATTGATTTGAGAAGGAAAAATTTGTCTCCATACAGAGATCAAGGAGTTGAAGTAAAGCCTCTGGAGGTACCTCAGAAGTATATGTTTGAAGCAGTTCTTCGGTGCAGCTTTTTGCTAAATCTAGCGGAATCGAAGTGAAAAGCGAGACCACATCGAATGACACCGTAATCTCGTCACATGTGATGTTGACACCGCTTAATTTGTCTAGAAACTCTTTTAAATCCTGAATGGAGTTCTCGGAGTTCTTCGTTAGTGGATGTAGTTGACGAAATAGCCATTTCGAGATCTTATAGTTGATAACCGAGATGACAATCTTAACCAATCATTGACTCCTTTTGCTAGACTCAGGCTAAAAGTTAATTGTTTTTGCACACCCATTGTCTGAAGACGAGCTGGGGAACCAGTCTCGAAAATTCACAATAAAATTGTGCTGTTTCCCAAAGAACTTTATCTTTCTAATTATATTTCTTGGGATGCCTGTTTTTTAATTTATATATATATATATATATATATATATATATACATATGTATAGCCATAGGGCGTGGATTTTGTAGGCAACCTGCTCAATATGCTGATATTTTCTCTCTTAATGCTTTCGTCTACTTACGTGTGCACCTTGTAGCTGCCATCACTACCTGCAACCAAACATGGTGGTGGGTCTGCTGGACGCCTTTAATGACAATGACGACAGTCGGAAAAGTTCGCCCCCCACACTAAACCATATTCCAGCACCTGAAGTCTCACAGTTAACTGGCAAGGACGACGAGACATGTGCAGAATTGCATGACGTCAAGAAAATTTGTAATTCACTGGTAGACAGCTTTCCACGTGTGCATTCTCACAGGTGGTCCAGTTAAGAAAGTTCATCCTTTTAATTTTCTGAGAAATGACTTAGTTACGACAGTTCGACCATCGATTTCAATTATGTCCACCTTATGTCCCACAGCAGGTGGCAGCAGGGACGGTGAATTGCGCAGGGGTTTATAGTGCGGGTAGACTTGCGCTGCATCTACCTTCACTCTCTCCTCCTCCCCCGCCTGGGCCCGGACTCAAGACAGAGTCAAGAAGACCGGAGATGAGGGAGACCGCAGGTGGATAGCTCGGACGGATCCTCACCTTGGCGTTCCACCACACCCCCTGGTCCACACAACAAATGACAAGAATTTCAATCAACACAACAGAGATTTGGAGGCTGGCACGGCCGAAGCCGCACCCAGGCGTGCCGCCAACGCCTGGCTCGGATCCCACATTGTGGTGGGAGTGCCATAAAGGCCACATTAAAAAGGAGCCATTGCAGCCTGACTCTCAGACCGCCTCCCGTTAAGGAGGTGGTCCAAGGTACCCCGTCAGTTGGCAACCTTCCAAGCCACGGCTTTTAGCGCACCGTGATAGCTTCAAGCGCGTCACATTGTTTACAGTGAGGAGAAAGTGTGCTGAGTCGTCGACCTCACTCTCCATTACCACTCCCACACCCCAGCCGCTGTCCGAGCCGGTAAGCAGACTGGATTGGGAAATTGGCGCGGTGGCTGGCATGACCGACGGACCATGCCTGCGCGCGCCACAGCACGACCTGGCCCCCCATACACACACAAGCACCAGGATTTCACACAACGGGGGTTGAACGGCGTGTCTCTCACTTGCGTGAGAGTGTCGTGTGAGGTGCTGATTCAGCCCGTCCCCAGCCCACCAGTCCGCCACTCCACACAACACACACACAAACGGACGGACTGCGGGGAACGAGTGGGGGCGTTAATCAGCAACATTCCTATCCACGACGCTTGACGTGTCGGGATAGTCTCGGACTCAAGTTACCCCTGCAGCCGAAGCCGCATGGGGACCGAGTCGAGATGCACACTTCCCACTTGCGTGGAAGGTGGCAGTTGGGTGCATGAGGTGTGGGAGTGTTGATGTGTGGTGGGAGGTAGGGAGTGAATGAATGTGTGGTGTGGCTGGGTGTTGTCTACCGCAGGTCGTCGTGGATGCGCATGTGGTCGAATAAGCCCATGCGATGTCTGAAGGTGCGAGGACAGTGTGGGCAGTTGAGACGAGCTTGGTGGGTATAGGCTGGTGCTCCAGGCACTGGTTCGTCAGTCTCTGTGCGGATGGATTCGCAAGTGACCGACCAGGCCGATGCGAGAGGTGAATGTGCGTGAACACTGTGGGCAGGTGAAGTCGGCGGCGGCAGTGTCAGTTACGGAGGACGCGGTGATGGTGGTGGTGGTGATGGGCGGGCAGGGCGATGGAGCGAGTGTGGTGCTGGGCCTGGTGGGTGTGTTGGATGTGGTGGGTGTGTCGGAATTGTGGTCAATTCCGCACTCGTGAATGCGCATTTGACCGAATAAACCCATGCGATGCCGGAAGGTGCGAGGGCAGTGTGGGCAGTGAAGGCGAGTGCGGTGGGTGTAGGTTGGTGTTCCAGGCACTGGTTCGCCAGTCTATGTGCGATGGATTCGCAACTGACCGACCAGGCCGATGCGTGAGGTGAAGTTGCGGTCGCAGTGTGCGCAGGTGTAGTCCTGATCCTCATCGCTGGAGTCGGCAGAGGTGGGGGTGGTGTCTGTTGTTGCGCGCGTGACAGTCGCCTGAGCGGCCGTCGTTGGAGCAGTGGAGGAGGAGGAGCAGGAGGAGGAGGAGATGGATGGAAGTGCTGGTTCAGAAGAATTGTCCGAGTTAGTTGGCGACGGAGAGGATGAGGAAGAGGCGGGCGGGGGGAAGATGGTTGGTGCAGTTCGAGAGGCGCAGTTGATCCGAAAGTGTCCAACAAGTCCAATTCGAGCTCGGGATGTCCGTTGACATCGGGGACACGTTGGAAGCGATTGTGCGGCTGCCTTGCGTACTGGGCGAAGTAGGGATTTGCGGACTTCGCGTTTCACCTTGGCGGCAGGGATGCGATTGGCTTCGTAGATCGCAGCGCCTGTCTTCACTGTCCTCCTCCAGGTCGGTCGATCGAGTGCGAGCTCTTCCCAGTTGGCCGTGCTGATTTGCATGCGCTTCAGGGAGGACTTCAGGGTATCCTTGTAACGGCGAATTTGGCCTCCTTGACGGAGAGAACCCGTCGCGACGTCTCCGTAGAAGAGTCGTTTGGTTAAACGCTCGTCGTCCATGCGCACCAGATGGCCGCCCCAGCGCAGTTGCATTTGTCTCAGCATGGTGTAGATGCTGAGGATTCCCGTTCGTTCCAGCACATTAGTGTCGGGGATTCGATCCTGCCAGTTCAGCCTCAGGATGCGACGAAGACAACTGAGTGGAATTGGTTCAGTCGGCGTGCCTGCTTTGTGTACACCGTCCAAGCCTCCGCTCCATACAGTAGCGGCGCAGCATGACGGCCTTGCACATCTTTAGCTTCGTGCTCAGTTGAAGTCCGTGACGATTCCAAACTGTGCTTTGGAGACGACCGAAGGCTTGACTGGCTTTCGAGATCCTGTTGGCGACATCGTCATCGATCTTGGTGTTGCGGGAAAGGGTACTGTCCAGGTACGGGATGTTCTCCACCACTTGCAGTTGGGTTCCGTTTACGCTGATTTGCGGCGACGCGTTGGGGGCTGTGGCTGAGTTGGGTGGCGGTTGATGCATCACCACCGTCTTCTGCGTTTTGATGACCAGCCCAAAGTTCTCGCAGGCGGCGGAGAATAGGTCCATGCTGCGTTGCATCTCCTCCTCCGAGGTGGTGTTCAGGGCGCAGTCGTCGGCGAAGAGGAGTTCGTGCTTGGTGGTTGTGGATACGCGCGACTGGAAGGGCATCCGTCGTTGATTCAGCAGGTGACCGTCCGTCCTGTAGGCGATGCGGATTCCAGGGCGTTCGTTGCGGTAGTCGTCCATCAGCATGCCAGAGATAATGAGACTGAAGAGGGTAGGCGCCCGCACGCATCCCTGCTTCACTCTGTTGGTCACTGCGAATGCCTCTGAGACGGCTCTGCTGTCTGTGACTCGCGCCATCATACCGTCGTGCAGCTGACGTACCATCTGGGTGAATCGCTCCGGACAGCCGAATTTCTGCATGATCTTCCACAGTCCCTCACGATTCACCGTGTCGAGGACTTTTGTCAGGTCCACGAAGGTAGAGAACAGGTGGGTCCGCATCTCCTGGCACTTCTCCTGAAGTTGGCGGGCGGCGAAGATCATATCCGTGGTCCCACGATGACGACGGAAGCCGCATTGGCTTTCCGGCAGAAGGCCCTGTTCCAGGTGGTTATTGAGGCGGTTGAGAAGGATGCGAGCGACAATCTTCCCGGCGATGTTTAGCAAGGAAATGCCTCGTTGTTTGTCGCAGAATTGGTGGTTCCATTTTTGCTTGTAGAGATGCATGATGGTTACGTCTTTGAAATCTTGCGGGGCTTCCCCTTGACGCCACATCTCCTGGAAGAGCGCAGTCTGGTGATACATCAGTTGGGGACCTTCGTGCTTGTAGACCTCAGGAGGGATTGCGTCCGATCCGGGTGCTTTCCCGCTGGAGAGCTGTTGCACGACCACATACACACATACGCGTACCCCCCCCCCCCACACACACACACACACGCACGCACACACACACACACACAAAATGCCTGAAATACCGCTACTATCGACAACCTTCTAACCCACATCCTCTTCCTCACCGTGATTGATTCAGAGGCATCAGACTGTTTGCAGTGAGGAATACGCGCTGAGACCGTCGACCTCACTCTCCCTTCTTACTCCCAGACACCAGTACATTGTGCGGGTCGGACACACGTCTGATGTGGGGGCGGGCGCGTTCTTTGTCAGATCTAGAGAGCCCGCCTGAGAACGCCGCATGCACCACCTGCCTCCACAGGTGCACACTCCAGGGTTACATACAAAAGGGGGAAAGTGGCTCGAATCTCACATGTAGCAAAGGAGCTCCATGGAGAGAGAGGCGCCGATAGCCACACTTCCCGCTTACAGTAAAGTTGTCGGTGATGTGGGATTTCGGAGGTGTTCTTGTGTAATGAATGTGTTGATTGGGGACTTGCGGTCACGTCTGCAGTGAGTTACTGCACAGGTGAAAAAATAGGCCAATGAAATGGCTGAAGGTTCAAGGTTAATGCAGGCAGATGAAGCGATGACGCCTGCCGTATGTTGGTGCTTCAGGCGCTGGTTCGCCAATCTCCGTGCAATGGATTCGTGAGTGACCGACCAGTGTGATGTGTGAGATGGGCGTGTGATGACAATTTTTCTGCGTTAATCACCGCAAAGAACATCCTTATTAATTAATCATTTTTTTACGGAATATATATATATATATATTACGGTATAATATAGTACGGTGTAATACGTTCTGTGTATACGTTTCATACTACTCGTAGTGCTACCTGTTTGTAGAATGATTATTACATGGTTATTCCACAGTAGCTGATGGTCTTCGACTCAAATGTTCATTGAAATTTAGCTTCTGGCCCTAAAACGTCATGTCCCCGAGACTTAACTTTATGGCCTGCGCTGAGTAATTTCTAAAATTATTCACTTGATATATATATATATATACCGACAAGGCAACGGGCTCGTGGCCCGGTGAGTAGAGGCGTTGACTTCTAAACCAACAGGTCGCGAGTTCGAGGCTCGGGTGTTCCACACTTCGGGCTTGGGTATGGCTGGCTGACGACGGCTAATAAGCCAGAAATGGCCATTCCAGTCTCCCTTGTCTTTGTCGGTAATGTTATTCTGCCTATATATATATATATGAGATCCTTACCAGAACAGTAAGTGTAAAACGCCTACTTTACATGCTTATATACCTCACTTCATAAGGCCTATGACGTACTAGGGAGTGGTAACGACGGTGAAACAGCTGTCTGTGTCTGGCCTGTTGTACTTTTAGCGAGCTGCCTATGTAATATATATAGATATATATTTAGCCATAGGGCGGGGTTTTTGCAGGCGGACTGCTCAATATGCCGATACTTTCGCTCTTAATGCTTTCGCCTACTTACGTGTGCACATTGTAGCTGCCATCACCGCCTGACAACAAAACATGCTGGTGGCTCTGCTGTTCAAATTTTCGCCAATCGCATCTACATCTCCGCAGACCAAGGCCCTGAGTAAATGACGTCTCCGTGCCTGCCATCAACAGTAGCATTCATAGAGATTATTACTAATTTTATTCAGACAATAATTCGAATTTTGTGACACACCCCATGGAGGTGTATCCGAAATTCTGAACTGCGTTTACAACTAGAAAGGATGCTTTAAATGGGGTTGTAATATTGGTTATCGTGCAGGATGATCCAAATATACCTGAGCCACACCGAGATATCGACGACTGCAAATACTGCGATTGGCAAAAATGGCCAATTAAGTAATCGGTACTTTAAATAAAAGTTCAACGGCATCATAAATTCATATCTGTTCTACAAAACACATGCACACAAATACACTTTCCTTTACCCATTTGTTAGAAAGTCAGACCGTTTCTAAATTTGTTCTCGATGAAATATCATCTTTCGGTTTTCAAAGCGTTTTCGAATTTCCCTATTGTTTTTGGATCTGATTTGTCGTTGCAATTACACATAGTGTGTACAAACCACGTGTTTCAAAGTTACCATGCAATGAATGTCATATCCTCCTCTATTCCGTAAAGAAAATACCATTTAAACCAGGGCAAGCTGAGGTTTACCTCGAGGCGGATCTCAGTCCTCTGATTTACGCACACTCTCTTCGTGTTACCTTACCCATTTTCCCTTCTACATTGATTATTTCTGTGCAAATTCAAATCGCTGTATCCTTCTCATTCGTATCAGTGACGAGATGCAGGTATTCGGTTCCAATAAATTCTTCTGTGTATGCCTAAATAAAGATTCTCACATAGGCCATCCGCCCGCCTCAGGCAAACCAGTTAAAGCATACGTGCACAGACTTGCATACGTAGAACCATGGTGATGCAGTTTCCCTGCAACATTAGATGATTAAAATTTTTATTTGAATACAGGGGCCTATAAGTGCATTTTAGATGGAAAACGCATGTCCGAATCAGAACTCTTGCCTCCCCTTGGAATATATGTCGCCTACAAGTCAAAGCACTATTGGGCACCCAGCGTCTTGTCCTCAGATCCTGTTTACCTGCAAAATCATCTTTCCTATGCACACTGGAAAATGGCTACTCAGCTACCTGATGAGAAATACACCTGTCTGGATATAGTGCGCGGTAGACTTGCGAAGTGCCACGCCTCACTCGCTTTCTTATCAGCATGGACTGGAGACGAGACAGGACACGGTGACCTATCTGGTAAATATGATCACCAGGCGATTGCTGGACGTTCAGTATTCCACAAAGTAGCTGTCGAGTAAAATTCTGGTCCCCGCGTTCGCGTTTCCCTCTTCCCAACCGTTTGGCAAGAATCATCTACGCACACAAAGGCTGTATTTCTTAAAATTGAAGTTAATTCGTTAGCGGATGCCGACTCAAATGCGGAACATTCATTCAGCACGAAAGCTAGATTACGTAGAGTTGAGAAAATGTGAGATCTGGATCCATATCACAACCACTGCCGCGTATACGGCTACGGAGAATTGAAGTTTGTTTGTTGTTGCGATCGTTCCGGCGCTCGATAGTCTCATTTCGAATCAGGAAGACTCTAGATTAGGAAGTGGAATGAAGCGCCGCACAGCTGGAAAACGATGTAATGGGGAAGTGAGATCTATTATCAAATCTATGCGATGGCATGTGCGGAACATCAGTCGAAATTAAAATCACACCCTGTCCCTTTTAGACACGGATTCCATTCGTATTCTTGCCACTTTTACACACTCAAGTCCCCACGTGCTGTATCGCAACACAGAGAAAACATTATTCACCTCAATCCAGTGAGAAAACAAACTAAAAGTGTTTATGAATGAACGGAGAGGCGGCATAGTACACAGATTCTGCATCCTTAAATTGACCTTCGGAGTAGCCGGGTAACGCGCGACCCCCGTCGACTGCGTCGGAACGCCGCGAATCAGCTTGAGGTCAGTCAGGTCAGTCTAAACATCGTGTGGTTAAACCTGCCGCTCAACCTCTTGTTTTCTCCACTAATGTAGGGCAAGGCGGAGGAAATAACCGAAGCTATACACCCGAAGAATGTGGTAAAATAGTGCCAGACAAGGGCTCTGCAATCTAACGTCGCAAAATGTTAATATGTTAGGGCCCCTGGTGTCGGGTCAATATCGCGTGCAGTTTGGCCTACACGGCGTGGGTTTGAAGCCAGCGTGGTAAATGTTTCTGTCGTATATCGAGGAAGTATATCCGGTTCCCGAATTGGGAACCTGAATGGCTCCTTCTTGAACTCGATTTGACGACCATTTGTAAGTTAATGTTTGTACGTAAGGTCAACGGAATTTTACTGCCATATTACAGGCTAGGAGAGGGACTACGTACAAGTATACCTGAAGAAGTAAGTAAGTCATGTCATAGGCGTTTGACGGCAGACATGGTTTGGAGATGTCGTGAATGCTGAGCGGTTGTGCTTCAACTGAGACAAAGTAAACCAAAACGCAGCCGACGATCCTTACAGCACGCGCTGCATGGTGGGTATCGACATGACACAAGAATGCATAGACACCCTTTGGAAAGAAACGAGTTACGGAAGGGGGAAGCGAAAGCCGAGGGTTGATTCATGCCAGACAATGTATCACTAAAAAAAGATCATACTAGAACGACTCGGTTCACGTGGTTACATTAGTGTGCTGGACAAAATTCAAAGGGCAACTTCCTGCAGCTGTGCGTTGATAGACTAAGCAACGCGTGCTAAAAATGTAGTATCTAGTAATACATATTTCAGAAGAGACAGTGGCGAACGAACGTTCCTTTCGGTAACTTCTCATCAGGCCAATACAGTTACATGGGACGGGGATTAAAGTTAGTTTTTAAATTCCAGGCTGGGCAAGAGCGGACGGCCGCAGAAAGTTGTATGTGGTTAGTCAACCTTTGACCACGGTAAGCGCAGAGCCTGAAAGAGGTTCTTTTGGGCGCGTAGAGTCGGTTTTCGTTACCTGATGGCGGCTGCTTCTGCTGCTGCTGCTGCTGCTAACCGGCGCTGGCCCAGTAGCTTAGAGTAGCTCGAGGGGACCTTGTAAATCACACGAAAGGCTTCAGTGGTGTCCACACGATGCCCTGACACCACTGCATGCGCAAGGATGGCGCTGTCTATTCTCCTAGTTTCACCCTTTGCCAGCCATGAGGGGAGGTGTTCTCTTATTCTTTTGGAAAGGCGCCGACTCGTACGACCAAAATAACATGCTCCACAGGAGCAAGTGTATGAGTAGATGCACATTGAGGCGGTCTGAGGTGGCAGCCCATCGTTGCCTTCTCCGCGTAAAATAGGGTTAATAGAGAATGATATGCGAACCCTTGCTGCTGGAAAGGTTTCCGAGACGGCTTGGTCGAGGCGTCTTCTTAGGAGTTCACTTGCAGCGTCTCCTTGGAAGGGGACTTTGAGAAACAACGTTTTCTTTTCGGCGGTTAGTGTGGAGGGTTTCGCGGGTCTTTCGGCAAGGTTATCTGCAATGAACCTGTCAGGATACCCATTTTCGCGAAGCAAGTCCTGGATTTTTCTAAGTTTCCCTTCGATACTATCTGTTGCACAAATTCTTCTAGCCCTTTGTGCCAAACATCTGACAAGAGTCCGTTTTCGTTGGAGAGGTACGAAATTAGCGAAGTTCGTGTATTGCCCAGACCAGATTTTCTTCCGATATACGCTCCTTCGGATACTACCGTCAGATATCCTGTTTAAAAGGACATCTAAGAAAGGAAGCGAACCAGCCGTTTCGATCCCCAACGTGGATCTGATCGACGGATGCACCTGATTGGTAGCATTTAGGAGGGCATAGACACCTTTTGAAAAGAAACGAATTACGGATGGGGAGAGTGAAAGCCGAGAGTTGACTCATGCTAGATAATGTATCACTAAAAAAGATCATACTAGAACGACTCGGTTCACGTGGTTACAGTAGTGTGCTCAGCAAAATTCAAAGGGCAACTTATTGCAGTTGTGTGTTGATAAACTAAGCAACGCGTGCTAAAAAGTATTGTACTTTGTAATATATATTCAACATAGGGTGATTACATAACCCAACCTTATGGCAGATTTTATTCGTACTTCTGCATTTTGCATACACTCAAGTCCTCAAGCGCCTTATCGCAATGCATCGACAACGTTGATCCCCACAACTCAGCTACAGAATCATCTAAAAGTATTTACGAATGAGAATTGGGGGACATAATGCACAGATTATGCGACCTTAAATTGACATTCGGATTAACCGGGTAATGCGCAGCCTCCGTCGACTGAGTCGGGACGCCTTGCATCAACTTGAGGTCAGTCAGAAATCCAAGCATCGAGTAGTTCAGGCCGCCCAACGACCTCTGGTCCTTACCACAAAGGCAAGACGCTGTTGACAAACTCGGGAGATACGCGTCTCACACGAGAGTGCACTCTGGTGGCAAATGGGCCTCCTTTCTGTCCGACGGCGTCTCCAATAGGCGTCCGTAAGGCCACTCGGGGATTAGAGCAGTCGACCGCGTCCTCGTTACCCGCAGACCTCGGGACCTCATTCCGGTAGAGGTGACAGACGGAAGATGAGGGGGGAAGGGAATATAGCGAAAACTGGCCTACAGAATACTTCGAACCTGCAAACCTCGTCTTTTTGATCCCGTTCTGGAGTCTATTGTCGACTCGGCCGCATTGAAAAATGATCCCATAAGATGCCGTAGCAATATATATCCGGTCTGACATTCGCACCGAATGTCTAAATCAATGAACGAGGGACTGCGATACTCTTCTATGCGACCGCAAAATTGACTTGCATGAAAAGCAGTCCTAGATCGGTTCGTACACAAGGGTCTGGAAAACGCCTAAGTGCTAACAAGCACATAGTACAAATGGTAGAAGGGCGAACACCGATCGTTCTTACGGAACGCACTCATCCCGTTGTGCCTTACGGGCTCTCTCTCTCGAGCCCAGCCAGCAGCCGCACAGCGGCGCATGATATATAGGCAGAATGGTATTGCGGACAAAGACAAGGGAGACTGGAATGGCCATTTCTGGTTTATTAGCCGTCGTCAGCCAGCCATACCCAAGCCCGAAGTGTGGAACACCCGAGCCATAAAGGCAAAATGTTATTACGGACTAGAATGGCCATTTCTGGCTTATTAGCCTACATCATGCGCCGTTGTACGGCCGCTGGTTGCGCGCGTGAGAGAGCCCGTAAGGCACAACGGGACGAGTGCGTTCCGTAAGAACGATCGGTGAGCGCCCCTCTACCATTGCATATTCTCAATTGCAACCGACAGAACAACAAGTCCGTGGCTTCGGATTGTTAGCCCTAGATCGGTTCCCACACAGAAACATATTAGGCGTTCGGCAAACACTCGTTACATCCACTTACGCCAAACACACTAGTCAATAAGTACTACATAAATGGCGCATATGTCGCGGCAGACTTCTGTGGACGCCTAAACAGGACATGGGAATAGGTACACCCCGCCGCACTAATAATGATGGACTCGCACAAAATTTCGGAAGGGGCAAAATCATCCATTGTCTTAACCCCAACGATAAACCCACTATAAAACTAAACTGTTGTCATAATTTTTTAGTGCATGTAACACGGCAGACGAGATCACTAGCTGTGTCAGCAACATCGGTCTGCCTCGTACACAAAATGTCCGACCGCATCGTAGGATCCGGGTCGGGTGTGGCGGCACACCTAGGAGCGGTCCTGACCGCGGAAGCCTCCAGTACTCGAACACGCCTCCAGTCTTCTTAGCTATGTGTTCACACCGGGCCTACGTGGGGGAGACAGTGCGGCAAATGCTGTGAAAGTCTACTATAAATTAATTTTCATGCAATCTGACAAATCGACAGTCGTTTCCGACGATGTCCAACGTGTGCAACATAGCAAGGTGCATCAGGCACGGTGACTTGAGCGTGAATTGGTTTATAGTGATAGTCGAATTGCGTAGCATCTACTGCAGTCTCTATCTCGCTCTCTCTCTTCCACACTCTCCACCTGAACCCGATATCAAGACGGAGTCAAGAAGACCGGAGGCGGGATGGGCGCAGATGAATGATACGGTCGAGCCGGCATCTTGGCGCTCCACTCCACACCGCCCGATCCACACAGCAAATGACCAGGCTTTTGACCAACAATAACAAAACAGCAACAACACCAAAACAGGGGTCAGAAGGCCAAAGGTGGCTGGGAAGCCATGCAAGGCTTGTCCAGCGGTGGGCTCGCGTGACGGACGTAGTAGGTCACTCCCTTGCTTCCAGGTGCGGACTACGCTTAGCGTCCAGTTTCTGGTATCAAACTCTCACATGTGGCTCCCCGATGCTAGGTTCAACCTAGCGGCCAAACCCCGGCAACCGCCTCGACCGGTGGGCTAAACCAGCTGAGGATATCTGTTTGTGCATCTCCGGGCCTGGTAGGTTCGGCTTCGCTGGCCGGATGGATCTTTGCATCGACATCGTCGATACGAAGCGAAATTCGCTCCACTGCCTTTGCTTCGCTTGTTCTTGTTTGTCTGCTCTCTGTCTGCTTTCGTGTCTGTCCTTGTTAAAATCTAACAGCCGTTCTGCTGAATTTCCTCTGTTGCTTTTGCTTCTCGCTGTTCTGCCTGCTAGCTTTTGTCCTTGCTTCTGTCCTTACTGCAGGTTAAATGCCGTCCTGTCGAATGTGTTTGCTAACCGCTCATATTTCAGCAACTAGTTAACCTAGCGAATGACGGGAAAGCTCTGCATCCCGTCTTTATATTCACCCTTTATCATCCTCCTCTTCAGCTTTCCGCGACGTCGTCAGATGTCTCACAGGTCGTTCTCTTAAAAAACAAAGACGTGACCCGTAGTGGGGTTCGGCAGTCACATGACCCGACACAGCAGCCATATGTACGGATTGCACTGCTCATTCCAGCGAGAGGGAAAGGGTTAGAAAAGGTGCCCTAAACAAATGCTGGGGAACCACGTCGTCTTCAGGCCGATCGTGGTCGAAGACGCTAAACTCACAGTCGAAACAACCCACAAAGTAAAACAACAAAAACATGCTCTTATCTTCTCCCTTCTCCTTCTCCTCCTCCTTCTCCTCCTCCACTGCTCCATCGACGGCCGCTCAGGCGACTGGCACGTACACAACAACCGACTCCAGTGATGAGGATCAGAACTACATCTGCCCTCACTGCGACCACACCTTCACCTCACACATTGGCCTGGTCGGTCAATTACGAATCCATCGCACAGAGACCAGAGAATCAGTGCCTGGCGCACCACCCTACGCACACCGCAGCTGCCTCCACTGTCCACACTGTCCTCGCACCTTCACGCATCGCATGGGTCTATCGGGCCACATACGCATCTACGAGAGTGGAATTGACCGCCGTACCGACTCATGTATCACGCCAAACCCCACCCCCAACATGATCACCCTGCGCCCCCACAGCCCTTCCCACAACCAACACTGACACCGCCGACTTCTCATGCCCACACTGTCCCCGCACCTTCACCTCACGCATCGGCCTGGTCGGTCACTTACGAATCCATCGCACAGAGACTGGCGAACCAGTGCCTGGAGAACCAACCTATACCCACCAAGCTCATCTCAGCTGCCCACACTGTCCTCGCAGTTTCAGGCATCGCTTTGGCCTATTCGGCTACATGCGCATCCACGACGACCTGCCGTAGACAACCGCCGGCTGCAACACACACTCACACACTCCCTATCTTCCTCCTCCACCACCACCACATCACCCCACCACACATCTACACTCACCCACCGTATGCACCCAACCGCCACCTGCCACGCAAGTGGGAAGTGTGCATCTCGACTCGCTCCCAGTGCGGCTTCGTCTGCAGGGGTGACTTGAGTCCGGGACTATCCCGACACGTCAAGCGTCCTGGATAGGAAGGTTGCTGATTGACGC
The DNA here is from genome assembly GCA_902702965.1 of Spirometra erinaceieuropaei. Lineage (NCBI taxonomy): Eukaryota > Metazoa > Platyhelminthes > Cestoda > Diphyllobothriidea > Diphyllobothriidae > Spirometra > Spirometra erinaceieuropaei. The sequence continues at coordinate 2,586 of CACRXP010001534.1, read as the reverse complement.
CCGCTCTCGGTTCACGCAGTTCGTCCTGTTGTGTGTGCGTTGTGTTGAATGGCGGACTGATGGGCTGGGCGACGGACTGAATCAGCACCTTCTCCGACCCCCCTCATGCACGCCGTTCAACCCCCGTTGTGCGATATCCTGGTGTGTGTATATGGGGGGCAGGTCGTGCATGTAGCGCGCGCAGTCATGGTCAGTCGACCATGACAGCCACCGCGCCCATTTCACACTCCGGTCCGTTGACCGGCTCGGACAGCGGCTGGGGTGTGGGAATGAGAAGGCGGAGTGAGGTCGACGACTCAGCACACTTTCCTCACCATAAACAATCTGACGCGCTTGAAGCTAGCACGGTGCGCTAAAGCCGTGGCTTGGAAGGTGGAACACTGACGGGATAACTTGGATCTCCTGGACTGGAGTTCTGAGAGCCAGGCTGCGATGGCTCTTTCTTAATGTGACCTCTATGGCACTCCCACTGTGTGGGATACGAGACGGTTGGTGGCGGTACGCCTAGGTGCGGCTTCGGCCGTGCCAGATTTCACTGTTCTTCTTGGTGTTAATAAAAATCCTGGCCATTTGTTGAGAGGACTAGAGGGTGCGGGATGGAACGCCAATGTGCGGATTCGTCCGAGCCATCCACCTGCGACCTCCTTCGTCCCCGGTCTTCTTGACTCTGTCTTGACACCGGACTCAGGCGGGGGAGGAGGAGAGAGTGTAGGTAGATGCAGCGCAAGTCTACTGGCACTATAAACCCCTGCGCAAGTCACCGTCCTGCTCCCACAATGCAGTCTGTGGGTCACACGGTGGACATCGTGAAACACGACGGTCGAACTCTCGTCTGTGTGTGTGTTTTGGAGTGTAAGCGACTACTTTCTCAGAGGATTAAAAGGATGAGATTTCTTAACTGGACCACCAGCCAGAATGCACACGTGGAATGGATCACAAAATTTCATGACTTCATTAAATTCTGCACATGTGTCGTCGTCTTTACCAGTTAATTGTGAGACGTCAGGTGCTGGAATACGGTTTGGTGTGGGGAGGCGAGCGTTGTCGACAGTCGTCACTGTCATTACTCTCGTCCTTTTTCAATACCCCGTTGCGTCAAGGCCATTCGCCTCCGCGGCGAGCAGAAGCACACGCGCTGATCTGCAACCCCTCAACCGACTTCAATATGCTACTGCGCCACTTGAACACAGCCATCCTCCTGCAACCAACAGGGGAAGCCACTTGAGCACCACCCGCCGGCGAATGCGATACACACACGCCACTTATACTTCACCTGAGTCTCTTCCCACAAACCTACAAAAACAGCTGCCGCCACTGTCTCGCAGACTCTCAGGTATTGAATAGACGCGGTCACCACCAGCCCCTGGCTTCGCCGGCGACAGTGGTCGCCTGAAAGGACAACTTAGGGTTCTGCATAGAATAAAGCTTACATTCTGATGCCTTCTGCCGGGAGTTGTGGCGCACTGCTTATCTGCTACTTGAGACATGCGTTTTCGAACTGCAAACACGCCTTGTATTCGAGTGAAAACCTATGTGGTAACAATCGGGAGATGGCACCCAAAAAATCCGCCTAACCAAAGCAGACTGTCTTACGGGACAGATGGTAATCGGGGTTTTATGGGTGGTGGCTGGTCGGGATGTACGATACCAGCCGACAGAAAGCCTTATTTGAACAGATGAATGATCGAAGTTGGCCCGCTCTCCGTTCCGTTATTACAAAATGGGTAACGAAAGGCAGTGTAATGATAACGTACGAGTGGAAGGCGTATAATCGTTCTCCCTCAGAAGGTTATCTACATTTCACTGTTAACCACTCAAAGAAATTCAAGGACCCTACCACCGTACGGCACACCAATGTCATTGAGGCATACTGGAGTAGACTGAAAAGGAAACTCCACGAGGGATGCCCTGTATGTGGTCGAGCTGTGTGGGCTCACATAGACGAAGTACAGTGTCGTCTTTGGTTTGGCCTCAATGCCATGTCTTTGACAGATGCCCGGGAACTGTTCCTGCCCCATGTTGTGCAGACTTATCCTATTTAAAAGTGATATCGTTTTGTAGTAAACTGCCATAATGCGAATGTATGCCGTATATTCAGGTGTACGTGTGTAACGATGGGGAAGGTTGGGTAACAGCGACCATCGTCTATGTAACCTCCTGCGATGTGCGTTCGGCCAGCCCATGTTAGGCCGTCGGGGAAAGTCCAGGTAGTGCGTGAAAGTAGGCCTGCGACCGCTGATATAGCCTGAAGGCGTTTGAGTCCACTGATAAAGTTATTATTTCTAGGTAACGGATTTTTTTGGATGCCATCTCCCGATTGTTACCTACGTATATATGCCTGCAGGAGATACTCATGTGAATATTTGAACCGAAATACATCAAATACAGCAGGATAACCGCTGAATATTCTTAGATTGTCAGTGGACAGCCAGTGGTACACATATGCATTATGATTTACAATACTGAATACTTGGCCGTATAGCGCCTAGATGGCCTTCCGACCAGGAACCAAAATTCCTATTTCAATGGGTTTCATGATACACCATGGCAGTTCCGTCGTCGGTTTCGACATTGTCCAGCGTGGGC
>CACRXP010001532.1:41183-55954 GCA_902702965.1 Spirometra erinaceieuropaei | reverse complement strand
GTAAACGCTGTTGTAGCGACTTTGGGCGGTTTTTCGTCGCCATTTAGACTGCAGTGAAGGTTTTATTGACGTCCGTGCAGTGGCCGGTTTCTCTCGGGTCTTCGGAGGTCAGACTGTTGACCCTCTTCCTTTCCTTCACCCTAGCCCATGTTCTCGCATCCCCTTGGTCATTCATATACTCACCTGACCAGCGCGTGTTGTTCCACAGGAGTAATCGATGAAGTCAACGCACGTTGTACCCGCCTGTGTTGGCACACTTTCATTGCCTTCCAGTCATGTACCTGGGTCTGTGGGAAACAGAGCCTGTACCTTAAGGTCGAAAATGGCGTGTTATGGTTTCTGTCTTCTTTTACGCGGCGCCTCCGTAAATTTATGTGCCATTTTGAAGTACAATTCTCATAAAGTAACCTTCAATTTGTATCCCGAATTTGCTTTTAAACTCCGTTTAGTCGCTTTGTTTAGTGTTCGGAGCAGAGCTACTTCCTGCAACAAACCACCACATTTTCGCGTTCCTGTTAATCTTTCACAGAGTACATCATAGGACACAATTCCCTCGAGTCTGATCTCTTGGTTGCAGTGTTTTCCTGCATGTCTGCGTATTCGGTTTATATCTTCCGCTTCCTATCAAAATAAAATTTGTATTCATATGATTCTTTCAGTCAAACTTTGTTACTTATTTGCCTTGCTAGCTGCAAAGTCGATAGACCTATAACACTGCGCGTGGGAATTGGTAATCCCTCATCGTACATGCCTGTGACAGGCCCTAGGCAAGCAAAGAGGGAGTGAATTCGATAGGTATGTACTCTTCCTCGTGGTTCCTCAGCTTAGTAAACACTATCTGACTGTATAACCCGATTCTGCATCGGACTGAAGGTTGGTGTGCAATGGCTCCTTTTTCACACTTAGCTTTATTCTACCCCCAGTCGTGGTAGGTACTGTATTTCCTTTTTCTGTTAATTTTGGTTTATAAGATCGTATATACGAAGAAATCGTGAGCTGGGCGTTTTGCAGGCGTGCTGCTCATGCCCTGGTTTCATTACATCCATCTTCCACGACTCCACAGCCGCGTTCTTTCAGAACATTCAGAAGAGATACGACTGTCCACTCCCTTTCTTGACGCACGAGATCCTTGGATCGTAATCCAATTGGCTATGTCCGCAAAGGTGTATGAGCTATGCTGTGTAGCGTCCATTCTTCGCCAGATCCAGATTTTCCTTCGATGGGATGGAGGTAACTGCGATCTTGACGACTATCTAGATGCCTGTGTGAAGCATGCTACGCTGAGTGAGTGCTGCTAACTCAACTCATGAAGGGCCAAGATACACTGTCCATCTCATGAACGGTTAATACTGCTGTCCCTTAATTTCCCATCGTGCAATTGCTCGTTCAGAGGGATCCATTTGGGAGTAGGACTGACCTTACTATCCTAATCGCAGAAGGGTTGCAAGACGTTTTTTGTTTATTTACTCAATGTCCCTTCAAACCGGAACGATGCTTATGTGCGATTCGTTAGACCTTGTTAACTAAGACGTAGGGAGGTAAAAGTACGTTCATCAATTAGCTATTTCAATGCGCAGACAAAATGCAACTTACTGCCCAGGCATTTTCTGCAGAATCATCCATTTTCACTGAAAATGCCCTCATAATGCGCTAGTCCGTGATTATCCCTTGGAACTACTTTCCTAACCTACAGTGAGTGACCGATTTCATAAAGTGTTGGCCGAAATCCTAAAATGCGTTTTCGATTAGGAAGATTTACTTAGGTGGGACTGGAATATTGATTGCCGTACGTTATAATCCTATAGTATTTCGATCTTGACAGGATGTTCGTTTTTGAATGCACTTATTTTCCACCTCCTGTAAAGGCTACACTCGATTAAAAACGACTATTCAAGTAGAATTTACTTTTCACATCGATTTTCGACGGCCTTATTAATTCACATAAATCTTATAGGAAACATGCACAAAGTCTGCTTTCTTTTGCTTATCTGGTAGCAAATTAAGTCAGCTTCGGCATTACCGACAATGTCAAGGGAGACTGGAATGGCCATTTCTGACTTATTCGCCGTCGTCAGCCAGTCATACCCAACCCCGAACAGGTCGCGAGTTCGAGCCTCGGGTGATCCACACTTCGGGGTTGGGTATGCCTGGCTGACGACGACGAATAAGTCAGAAATGGCCATTCCAGTCTCCCTTGTCTTTGTCGGTAATGCCATTCTGCCTATATCATGCGCCGCTGTGCGGCTGCTGGTTGGGCTCGAGAGAGAGAGAGCCCGTAAGGCACAACGGAACGAGTGAGTTCCGTAAGAGCGATTGGTGAGCGCCCCTACCATAAGTCAACTTCACATTTTATACTCGAAAACAGAATCCCTTTCGGTTTTAAAGAAGTTTCTAATTATGCGATTTTTTGAGATCATGCAATGTCCATTCATACAGCATCATACCTGTCTCTTCATTAATGCTCCTCGTGAAATATGCAACATAGTCCGCATCCATTGCAAAATTTTGTGAACTTAACGTGATATCATTTTAAAAGCATAGAGGAATGTATGATTTTTATTACGCGACAAGTATGCACTTTGCAGGCTGGAATCGTCAAATGCAACGGCTGAGCTGGCCCGAAATCATTCTGGAATTGAAAAGCTTTCTCAAGGCCTATACCTGCCTACGCTTCATTCGAGTATAATGTGTGAAAGTGACTTAATTTGCTACCAAATAAGCAAAATAAAGCATACTTTGTGCATGCTTTCCATAGAGTATATTTGAATTTATAAGGCCATCGAAAGTCAGCTTTTTCAGTCGAGTGGCATCCTCATCGGCCATTCCCCTGCCCAATTTTATCGTAATCAGTCCGATTCCACTACCATTTACTGTTTTTTTGACAACGTAGCATAATAGGCGGAGGTATTAATCACTAAAGTTTTCAGAATACAGGAATCATAAGTCTTTGAGAATTTTTAGTTTGTTACACTATAAGAAAAGTAGGGCTCACCACGGCTTAGTTCTGTCACAATATACAGAAAGGAGCGGCAGGCAGTAAAGATCACAGGGTGTGTTTGTGTGTGGGGGGGGGGATGGCCGGGTGTAAGTACCTGTTTATGGTCATGGATTTACGCCTATTTTTTGTCGGTTCACGAAGAACTGTCGCAGTTTTCGATGGGAGAATCGACCTCAGGTAAACACAGTGGTGCAGTTTTCTCCGATGCATTCATCAAAATTGGTCTTCTTATAGAACATGCAGGGCTGTAAAGCTTCGTCGCTTTCGCAGTTAGGGGTGGCTGTCGCGGTAACTGTGCTTCTGTCTGCTTGCCAACGGTGGCTTCTTCAGATCTTCCCGTGGTGCATGACCGCATAAAGTCGCCGACCTCGGGGCCACAAAGTATGTAAGAGTCTGTGAGCTGAGCTTCGCCTGCCCCTATCAGGTATGCATCTACACGCTGTTGCTTTTGTGCCATTTGGAGAGCACTCGGCGTATCAGGCAGCTGCATTGACAGGTAGCCATCCTCGTCACCGATTTTCGCGCCAGGGGTGCTGATGTTCTCCGTGGAAGAACCCGACTTGTTCTTCTCGGATGCCAGCAGGGCAAAGGGTGGGGGCAATTTGGGACTGGGGATAGTACACTTTGGTGAACGTGAAAAGCAGTCATTACTTATAATCTCGCTCACTCTTGGGTCTGGGGGCGAGGGACTTTTGCTTTTTCGACTCGCTCCTGTTCCCTTTCGTGTCCCTAGACCGGACTCTCCAAGGCTTCGACGGATCTTCTGCGTCAAAGAGGTTCTCCACCCCGAAGTAGTCGATTTCGGATTATTTTGGATGAACCGGCGGGATGAGCACCCTGGTCGTGGTGTACCACCTCCACTGTGGTAAAGGTCTCCTGTTGACGCAGAACTGGGCCCTGCGGGAGCTAGTGTCGCGGTCACCCCGAAACCCCTAAACCGGATGCGAGTATCTGGTTTGGGTGTGCGACGGGGCAGCTCTGGTAGATTGCTCGATGCTCTCCTTCGCTTTTCGGTGTTCACTTGTTTGGCTGAAATAGAGGCCTCGTTTGCGCCATAGCCGTCCACACAGTTCAAGTTTGGCATGGAGCGCTCGCTCATTGATGGGCTTCCAATGCAACGCTGTGCACCTCTGATGTGGTCGTTTCCGGCATTAAAGTCCTCCAGCCGCTCGTACAGACCATCGTCATCGTTGCTCACCGGGAGTTTCACGCCATCCCGCAGTAGTGACTCTTCAGCCGGACTGCCATGTATTTTGGCGTAGATGGAATCTGTAACCCAGGCAGCGCTACTCGAGGAAAATCGGTGTTTTGGCTCCCGAAGGACTGCTGATGATGTTTGCAGTCGTCTTTTCACCCTCTTCTTCGTCCTCCTCCTGTATAAACAGATTACTAAAAGCAGAAGAACGATCAGCAGCAGCAGGCAGGACACTGTTATCGCCGCCGCCCACAACCAAACTGCAGATATGTTGCCGCCGTTAAATGCACCCTCCTCCTTCTCCTCTGTGGGCACCTTGATCTTTCCGAGAATTTCGCTTGGCTGAAAAATTTGGCAAATGGTAGACTGCACAGAGGTCTTCATGGCCAACGCATCTCGCAGACACACTGTATAAGCACTGTTACTGAATACCGGCTGAGCTGAAAAGATGTATTCCCGTTTACCGGCACCTTTTTCCGTCACGTGCCAGGTAAGGGGTCCACGTACACCTGCCTCCTGCTGTCCCACGGGCCAGAACAAGAGTCGAAAGACGGCATAATCCTCTTTGATGCGCATGATCGTCTGTGGTGGCAGATGAGCTATCCTAGCGATGGGCAGAATCTGCTCTAAGTAGGCGGCTCCGACGGGGTCTATTTGGCTTCGCCGTCTCATGATGCTTTTCCAGGCCCTTTTAAGGTTGTCCGGACGCACAGCCAGCCAGAGCTTGTGTTCCTCCGCATCATAACCGAAAACGCGAACTGGTCGAAAGATGTAGCCAGATCCCGATGCGGCGTCCTCTGCCTCTTCGGCGTCCACAGGCGCCTCAGGTTGTTTAAGTGGAGGCAAGGATCGACAATTCGGTTGCGATATCTCCCCATAGATGTCACTGCGTAGATGGCAGTCAGGATGCATCTCCTGTTGTAGCATTGTTGGTGTTAACTGCAGGAAGCGCCGACCGGCCCATCGACCCGGCCCAATGCACGTGAAGTTAAGGCTGTGGGCGACCGCTCGGCTCCTCTCGTAGGTATTACCAATCATCACACTTCTGGCGTAGTCGCTTAGCCATCGCAGACGGCAATCACATATAAGCGGATTTCCCATCAGTCTCAAGCCTGTGGCTCTTCTTTCAACTGGGTCTTCCCATGTCAGGGGTAGCAACTCCTCCAGGGGTCTGTTTACCCCCAACGCCGCAGCACACCGGTCTAGTGTTGTGATAGCGTTATTGGTCAGATCAACTAACCGCATTCGCCCATCGTCTCCATTGTTCGGATCATACACGCCACTCCAGTTGGGGTCTGCAATGCTCTGGAGAAGGTTATCTCTCACATGAAGCTCCTGTAGTCGCTGGGCAGATTTAAACGTTCCACTGGGGATATGGGTGAGATAATTCCTTGAAATTACCACTTTACGCAAGTCAGAAAATCCAAGCAGGCCTATTCGCATTCTGGCCACTTCGAAATCTGTTGCGTCCGACATGAAACCGGCACTAATGAGTTCGCAATTTTTGAGACTTAGGGTTTGCAAGGTGCCTGCCAGAGGTTTTAAAGCAGTAGTCCAGTCACCCGAAGCGTTGCCTATTGTTATATCCTTAAGGGTAGTTTCATCTAGAAAAAGTTCTAGCAGTCCCACCATGTCTTGGCTCCACATTAGCTTGAGTTCTTTGAGGGTGCAAGCCTGTAACTTCAGCGTCCTTAGGCCTCTTGGTAAGTCTCCTGGCCCAATCCGCTGGAGATTACTGTGTGACAAATCAAGGGTTTTTATTGTTGTGTTGCCCAACCAGTCCGGAAGGCGATTCATTTTACCTCGGTTATTTGCGAAACTGATAAGCTCCAGTTGGTCGAATCGAGCTAATCCAATGAGTGCGTCTTTTGAGGTATCGCTGGTCACATCGAAGTGATTCCATCCAACATATATTTCGCGTAGCCGTTCACCGAGACTTTCCAACCTGAGGCCACCGTGAGGCCCAATCGAAGTGAGTGAGCAATTTTCAATGCGGAGCACTCGTACACTCTTGCCGACAGTCTCCCCGAAATTTAATTCCTTTGTAGTAGATAGATCATTGCCAGTCAGAGAGATTTCTTCGAGGGCCTGAAGATCCTTAGTCCAGTTTCTCAGACTCTTAATCCAGTCACCGTTGGGAGGCTGTTGCTCTATTGCGAAACGCTTGATGGAGTTTGTGCATGGACACCCTTCAAAAGCTGTTTCGTTGATAGAGCGGAGTCTATTGTTCACAAGACGCACGTCCTCCAGATGACCGCTAATTCCAGCGAAGGCTCTCTCCCCCAGACCATCAGACAAATCGACGTTTTGAAGAATGAGTTCACGAAGATTGGTCAACGTTGCCAGCTCGCTCTCTCTGCCGAACAGGCGGTGCGCAATCCCTTTCGAGGCCTTCTCGCCTATCGAGTCCGTGATGTTGAGCTTCCGAAGCTGTGTTAGGCCAATAAATGCGCCCTTTCGAATACGGCGCAACCGACCACCATTGATTGTGAGAGTATGGAGGCTGTGACCTACGTGCTGGAAGGCCTTCGCCGGTATGAACGTCAGGCCTGCCTCAATGCTGATCCGGATCTCACGAACCACCTTGGTGTCAGGGTAGATGGTAGGAATGACGTTTCCCATCACTTGGCTGGCCTTCTGGTCACATTCAATCATATCCAGATCCTCCACATCCGGTGCACTTCGTTTGAGGGCGCACGGGTAGAAGTTCTGTGCTCCATGCAAGTTCCACAGCCGGGCCCTGAAATCGATGACGGAAGAGACGTCGGGGGGTCTTGTTGTCGAATTGGCATAAGCTGCACTCAAAATGTAAATCCAGAGGATCTCAATGCAAATGGGTACGTTCATCCGCGGCCCTTTTGCAGCGCACCGCATACTCGACGTATGTGCATCCCTGGTGAGGGTCTGTGCGTGCAGGCATCGACACGGTTTCACCGCTCTGCGCCACCCTTTTTGCCGCACGCGTTGATTGGTTGACTTTGGTTGTGGTTTATTGGCTTTCTCGTTTGTTCATCTGTTTCGTCCAATAGGGTGCCGACCTGTGGCCTGACACTAGCGTTTCCATCAGTTCTTTGAAGAATTAGGAAAACCCCATTTTAGCCGCCGTGTCAGCAGCTGCAGGGAATTCTCTTTGAAGTTCTTCCTTTGGACGTTCCTTAATTGTGTACGAGACCTTCAGTTGAATAGACTTCGGCTTTTACTAGGTTTAACTTGTGGTTTTCCGAGTAAATTTTTATCACATCACTCTTCGGACGTTTTTTTAAATTGGCGACAACTGGTATTCGACTCCCTGTCTTCATCTTAGATCCAAGAACTTGGTATCTTTTTCGGCAAGAGTATGCTATGCAGAGAGAATTACAATGCTGAGAGATAGCTTTCAGGCTGACTGTTTTTCAAACTTGCGTAAGTGATTGGCCGAGGACTCACCTTAATTTACACCATTTATAAACGTCATGTTGTACACAATATCACCAGGACGCAACCAATCGCAAAGACTAAACAAAATGCATAAATATAACCTACTACTCCGACAAAGGAACTAATTTCCTTCTTATTCAAAAGTGAGGGAAAATCATGAACAAAAATCATTCCACAAATGTTTCACGAAAATGTCTCCGGAAAAGTGGCAAAGATTTATGGAAGGATTAATTTCATGTTGCAAGTCTGCCTCTACAAGTTTTTATACCCGTGTTACATGAAGCAAACAAGTCCGCTTGTAATTACATGAGGCACCTGACGTAATCCGCACTTTTAACATATCTTAAGACAGACCATTGGCTTCTCCATACTAGCCGGGACCGTTATTCAGACATGCCTTGCTTAATTTCCGAGGAAATTAATGCGCGAACGTGGAGTAACTCTTTCGACACAGGCCTTTTAAGGCACGGTCCGAAATTTGATATGAATATTTGAGCTGAAATCCATCAGCTACTGCGGAATAACCGCTTAATATTCACAAACCGCCAACAGGCAGCCAGTAGTATAGCATTGCGCAATAATTTACCGTACTAACAACACAGGTATTAGCTAAAAGCCCAGACACGCGTGTTTCGCCGATCTTGTGCCGCTGCCTGACGCAGCTGCGAGGGGTTCGGCTCGTCAGACAGGCTTTTCCGACGCATCGGAGAGCTGTAGTTGAATTAGCCCATGTGCTGTGTCGGTGATGTACTCAGCGTTGAAGTCAAGGTTTGCCAGCGTCAATCTTTTATAGGGACCCCTGCACTCGGTGTCGAAAAGGTCTTGTTGTCAGGTCCTTTGGACACCCGCAAGAGGTGCCATCATAAGGGACAAGTCAATTGCAAATAAGCGGTGTTTACAATCTCAGTTAATGAGCGATCGATATTGACTTTTTATAATTGCATCACTATGGCCTTGTACGCAGATGTGAGATCGATGAGATGATTTGATGCGCTCTGCTCAGAGCTCATGTCCCCACTTAGTTTCAAACCTGCCTTGCCTTCAATCTGCAAAATTGAAGGTAGTTTATAATACTCTTATACGCCGAACTGCCTTCCTCTCGGCACCTGTGTGTGTGTTGGGAGTGTTTGCTAAGCAAGAAGAGGAGATTGTGTCTTTGGACGTTTTTTTTTCACACTCTCTTTTTGTGCTTCTAGTCGCATCGGTTACAAAAGCGCTTCATAAGTCAAGATGGAGCGTGCAAAATTGTTCGCCGTCGTCCACTTTGCAGTTAGTCGTGGCTGTGACTACTTTTGACCTGCAGGCGGTCATTCACTTTGCCTTCAAGTTTCCTCTGAGATAGAAAAAAGAGCATAGCTCAAGAAGCGTGGCCGTGACGATGTAGCCGATGACCAGTCCATTGGCCTTTTCTCTCCCTAGCTACTCACCTTCGACGATTCCGGCGCCTCATCTTCGAGTCCGGCCGTCCGACTGCACCTACTGACTGCTGCTAGCGCCTCCCAGCCTCCTTGCTGTGGCTTCCATGACTGCGACTCCTCCCCCCTTTATTGCCGTTCACCAATTCGTTTTCAACTAGCCCCCTGCTCCATTGACTTGGACCCCAGCCTTTGCGACCGAGTCCACCGTCTGGTGGATGCTCTGACGGAGGCTCAGCAGGTGGCAGCAAACATTGTTGTCACAGAGTCCTTTTCCGAGGAAGATACGCGCGTCAGGACCTGGCTTTCCGCTGGCAAGCACGTGAGTTATCCTATTCTCGTTCTACCACTGTTGTGGTTGTCGCTGTTTGGAATAAAAGCCATTTCTGTCCCTGGCAGTAGTCCTGGTTCGTTTTGCTGTTGTTGCTTTTGAGCAGGTCGTTGTCTCCCCCAGCGAGTCCAATCAGAGCACGCTGAACGCTGTCCTACTGTCGTCTGAGAGTTCGGTTCAACTATGATTTGCTGGAGAGCGGTTGCATTGAGCGACCCGGTATGGGAATCATTTTCCGAACTCGGAGGTGAACGTTTCCATCTCCTTCCTCCGGCAAGCCAGTTTAGGTCCTGACGAACAGCATTAGATGGAACTCCAATAAATTTGGGAGTATGCTCCGCACCTCATGCCTTTTTGGTCTTATCCTTGACTTCCTGCCGTTCTAATTTACACCGTTCCCACGTTAAGCTTACTAACTAGAGAGCAATAGTATAGAGGTGCATTTGGCTTAAAAACCTCATACGTGTCAGGTAAGCGCGTGGTCTTCACTGTTGTGGTTAGTATCTTGCTCGATCCTATTTCGTCCGTCTGTCAGCTGATAACCAGTAACGACTGCGAGGCAGCTGTCTGCATCTGGCCTACTGCACTCCTAATGAGCTACTTACTCCGTACGTCTAAGCTAAATGGGGGTACATACTGGCTCAGCAGTATCAAAATTACCCAATTTGAGTTGAGAAGTAATTTCTACTTTCCATGCATGTGTACACACAGACGATTGTTTAACTGTCGTAAACGACGACATCCGCCTCAAGCGTGCAATGCGGACTGAGCAGCAGTTAGCTTATAGTAGGGCAGACCTTCACAACATCTACCGCACTCTGCCCTCTCAGCCGCCATATTTCGATGACAGATCAGTGTCAAGTTAGCCGATGATTGGCAGCTGGAGTGCGATGCATCTGCTCTCCTGAAAGCGTTGAAGCAGAACTTAAGCATCTGGCGAAACATACTTCGCGAAAACGACAGCCACAGAGACATTCATCCTCCTGAATATTGGGCAGCGCACTACAAAGGACACCACGACAATTGCAGAAAGGAAAGACTTGTTTACGATACTGTCTTTTCTACGGAACGCAGTAAGCGGTCTATAACGGCGACGTTTAACAACAACGATCACTAGCGCTTCCCCGCGGCGATTTTACACGTATGTTCTACAACCTCTCTCCCCTCCCTCGTACGCTTGGGAGGTTAAGACCAACTACCGTTTCAGTCCAAATCGATATGTATTTACTCATTCACTTGCTGCTGTGGAGCGAGATACATTGGCTGTACAACGAGATGCCTGGGAAAGAGGGTATGCGAACACATACCAGCCCGGCTAGGCAGAGGTGAAAACAGATCGATTGTGAGTTCTACTCTCGCATATCTAATCGATACAAATCACCGAGTCAATACCAAGGAAGCCTTTGAGGTTGTCTACTGGATACCAGCAAGCTTCTCTAAAGGCGTACGCCAGTGGGTGTTAGCTACAGCCGAGACAGTGATTGTACGGCTAGCGAATCCAGCGCTATGTTATCAGAAGACGTTGACACAGGCGCCCTGTCTTCCGTGGCCAACGCTGGCCCCAGATGGTCATCGCACGCCGCCCCAACCCCTTGATGACAGTGATGTGTACTCCACGTAATCGACCTAAAAACATCATTCACAGCCTATGTCACCCCCCAATGACCATAAAATGTCTACCTCGTCTTGCGAGTGGCGTGGGAACGATGAGTGTTAATAACTTCTGAGATACTAAAAAAAACCAATGAACATCTCCAATTTTCAATCTCTACGTAACTGTAGGGGCCTGATGATGAAATACCGAAAGCATGTGTTTGCGAACTTGACTTATCGAATTTATAACAGTCAGCAGCTTGCCTGAGTGCCATGACAACGGACTCCCCCAGTGTTGCTCTCACTGTCCCTTCCCTCATGAACCTGCCGCCGGTTTGATTTAAACCGGCTGGAAATGGGAATTGGACGCAGTCGAGGCTAAGCACCCCGTGCAGTCTTGCCACGCCCGACCTTCTCCCCACATCATTTACCAGGCCACACCAGTAGACATGCATCCCACTTTGGCAAAAAGTGCATGTTTTAACATGCGACGTCCGGCTCGCCATACCGGCGCTAGCAAATTTGGAGTGATGCAGGGTCTGCCACTGAGAGGTATCGTGCATACGCATTTTTCGGAGCACTTTCGCGTGCAACATGGGAGCCGTGTGTGTATGTGTGTGTGGAAGCAGGACGAGCCGTTGTAACAGGCTCTGGACTGTGCTATTTCGCAGGTACGGATACGATCATATAGGTGCATTCGATGACTTCCTGTCGTTTGGCAGTGTGGACAGGTTATTGGTTCATATCAGTGTTAAAGTCACTGGTCAGCCAGTCACCATGTGCTGGACTCGCAGGCGACCGACCAGGTTGAGGCGTGGTGCAATGGAGCGGTCTGCATTACTTGTGGTGATGGTTGGCAGAATAGCAGGGGTGTCCTCGTTGCTGATGTTGGTGGTAGCATTTTGTGAGACGAGGGGGGAGGGGGTTGGTCATGCTGACATTTCGCCGTGTCCGGAGATGTCCAATGAGGCCGATCTGTGCTCGAAATGTCCGTTAACGGTGCTGACACGGTGACAGGGGTTGCTCACTTACGTCACTGGTCCATAACACTTGAGTCTTGCAGATCACCCTCTTCACCTTAACAACGGGTATTCAGGTGGCTGCTCTAGTCCTTTCGGCAGCACGCCGGCCTGCCCATCTTGAGCGAACTCCCGGGGGGGGGGGGCATGCTGACTAATTTGTGTGTTTGAGCGAGAACTCGTTTGTCTTCCTTACGTCGCCGTAGAATAACTGCTTGAGCTGGCGCTCATCAACCATCCCCATGAGGTGGCGTCTGTATTACAGTTGTATTTGCCTCAGCATCGTGCGGATACTGAGGACGCCGGCACTTTCTAAGATCTTGGTGTCTGGATCCCCTTCCCTTCACTTTATCATCAGTGTTTTCCTGAGGCAGCTGAGGTGTAAGTGATGTAAGCTTGGCTTTCATACACTGTCCACGTCTTTGCTCCATACTGGAGCGTAATCAGAGCAGTTTCGTGATGAGGAGAATACTGCGACAATCCCATATATAGTTCTGTGGCCGGCCAATGGCTTGTCTAACTTAGGTGATCTGGTTCACAACTTTGCCGTTGATTTCGATGTTTTCTGAAATCACACTTCCCCTGTGTGTTAATGTGTCCATCGTCATCAGGCCAGTCCTAAATAATTTACCGTCGGTTCATTGTAGCCGTTATTTGGCGTCGGCTGGTGTCTGTTTACTGTCTTTTCTTTACTACTTGCCAATTTTAGTATAGTGCAGCCCGAGCCAAAGAGTCTCATGCTCTGCCGCATGGCTCCCTCCGTTGTGGTGTTTAGCGTGCTGTCGTCCGCGACCTGAACATCGTTAATCTGAATTGCTTTTCTCCACAGTGTCTTAAATGGGGGTGTAGATTATAACTGACCGTTGGTGCTTGCGACCTGTTTACCAAACTCTTTGATTGTGGTCTTTTTGATCTCTGATTACTTCTTTCGGTGTTCGACACAGGTCGAGAAGTCACGAAATGACCACCTCTTGCACCCATCTACCGACGAAACCCTTTGTGGCACGCAGCGCCCAGCTCTGCCAACGGGGCTTCAGTTTCTTCTTGGTGAGGAAAGGGATGAAGACGAAGACGGCCCTGCCGACTGTCGGCGTAATCAAGCCCATAATCACCTACATGCTCCAGACCCCTGCCGCAATGACTTCCCCCTCTTCAACCTCTTCTGTCCCTCTCTCTGCATCACGATTCGCGTACCAGTTCCTTTGGAAGCGTTTGCGGTGGTACGTAGGCAGACATTTTGCAGATACCATTTGTTGTCTCTTTTGTCTGAACGCCTCTTGAGCAACGGAATTCTCTCTCTGCGCTTCTAGCCGCCAACGGAGTCTCATTTGCAGACGCAAACTGATGATAGCAGTGGCCGTGGTGAGTGGGACGTTAGCCGTCGTCCCCTTCTCCTCCCACCCGTTTGGTGGCGACCCACCCTCCGACCGGAGTACTTTTCTATTCGAATAGAAGCCCTTGAGGCCTCTAGCTCAAATCAGTCGGCCGTCTGTGAGCCTATGCTTGGACGGGCGAATGCAGCCACTGACATTCACGGCACCTCTTCACACCCAATTACCCAGGCACAACGACGTCCAGTGCATGCACCAGTTATGGCCTCTACTGCTCCTCCGCGTCACAGACTCAACTACGGTGACCAGGCCTTCGAGCTGAGGTTTAAGCTCTTGGAATGTGAGTCATACTGACATCCTCTGGGTGTCTACACCGCATGGACGACCATTTTTATTTTTGGTTAGATGTGGTTTGGTAGCCCCACCTGATGGACACAATTCTGTTGGTGTCGGGGCTAAGGGTTAGTTTTAGGGGTTATGGTTAGGGGTTAGGGTTAAAGGTTAGGATAAGGGGTTGGGGTTTAGGATTAGGGGTTATAGTTAGGGGCTAGAGTTAGGGTTAGGGGTTAGCGCAAGTATTTCTCAACCATTGAAAA
Organism: Spirometra erinaceieuropaei; assembly: GCA_902702965.1. Classification (NCBI taxonomy): domain Eukaryota; kingdom Metazoa; phylum Platyhelminthes; class Cestoda; order Diphyllobothriidea; family Diphyllobothriidae; genus Spirometra; species Spirometra erinaceieuropaei. The sequence continues at coordinate 42,059 of CACRXP010001532.1, read as the reverse complement.
CACATCCACGCACTCCCAATAGCTTTTCTTTCGCATAAAATTACTTGACCCCGTCGCCTGTGCACTCCCCGGCTCCACCTGTAAAAACCCCTTATTACCACTGGTCCCGCATTTGAGGTGAATAAGGTTTTTATACTTCAGGTGGGGCTACCAAACCACATCCGACCTTCTTTTTGTCTCTTCGGCATGTGGACCCATCTGCGTCTAGAAATTTCCCACCATTCAAATTTATCCTGTTGTTATCTGCACTTGGGCCACACCTTGATGCCTGTTTTTAGCATTGCGAAATATGGTGTCATTCGCATTCACTGTGGCTAGTACAACCCACTAAAAGCGCTCCACGAATTGTTACCGTTGCGTGGACTACTTATGAATCTCTTTTTAGTTTGAGTGTGGGCTTTGGTACCCACTCGACATGTATAATTTTTTGCCGTGACTTCAGGCAGCACTTATCCCGCTATCCTCCTCTGGGGGTAGTCTTTTGACAATTTTCGCTATTAGCTGTTGCGTCGCCGGAAGATCATGCCTGTCTTCCATGTGCCATATTACAGAGCTGTTAATTGATTTAAGAAGAAGCGGTGATCCACAAAGCACCCAGATAAAACGCCCGCCAATGATCCCCGAGGGGCCGAGGCTGCGAGAGAAGAGAAAAATCGATTAGCATGAGGCCGACCGACGCCTCATGTTACTTGAAATTTCTGGTTGATTAAGTGCCCTTTATGCTTAGACAATTGGGAGCCGACCAAGCCCTTTGACATGTCAGCACCTAAATAAGCCCGTTCCGGTGCGCCCATCATCTTCTTTAATTCATCACCAATCTGAGCAGTTACTTAAGCCTACTCCTGCCTTACCTTGATCCGTTTCGGTGAGCATGTC